>WNWK01052508.1:0-12160 GCA_009830355.1 Cherax destructor
AAGATGGAACTTAGTCAGCCATTATCAAATGTGTTTAAGACGTCCATCCTAACTGGTGTTGTGCCAGAGATGTGGAAGATAGCTAATGTAGTTCCTATATTCAAATCAGGGGATAAGTCAATTCCCTCAAATTACCGTCCAATAAGCCTCACATCTATAGTAGGCAAATTATTAGAATCAATTATAGCTGATATTATTAGAAGTCACCTTGAAGAACATAATTTGATTAATGAATCTCAGCATGGGTTCACGAGAGGTCGTTCCTGCCTGGCAAATTTACTGACGTTTTTCAATAAAACATTTGAGGCAGTAGACAGTGATAAAGAATATGATATAGTTTACTTGGATTTCAGTAAGGCCTTCGATAGAGTACCTCACAAGAGACTTTTAAGAAAGGTGGCAGCTCATGGTATAGGAGGTAAAGTTCTAGCATGGATAGAGCCATAGCTTACCAATAGAAAGCAGATATTTTCCATTAATAGGGTCAAATCTGAATGGGGATTAGTCTCTAGTGGTGTTCCACAAGGATCAGTTTTAGGCCCATTGTTGTTCATAATTTACATAAATGACCTTGATGGAGGAATTGCAAGTGACATGAGTAAATTTGCTGATGATACAAAAATACGCCGTATGAGTATTCTGAGGAGGATATCAGTGAACTCCAGGAGGATTTGGACAAATTAATGTCTTGGTCTGAAAAGTGGCAGAAGTAGAGCTTGATCATATAGAATGTGAAAAAGACTTGGGAGTCATGGTAAGCAGGAATCTAAAGCCAAGACAACAGTGCCTAAGTGTGCGCAATAAGGCTAACAGATTACTAGGATTTATTTCAAGAAGTATAAGCAACAGAAGTCCAAAAGTTATTTTACAGCTCTATACATCACTAGTGAGACCTATAAATTAGAGACATATGCAACACTTGGGTATCTTTATTGAGGAAACGTTTCGCCACACAGTGGCTTCATCAGTCCAATACAAAGTAGAAAGGTGTAAGGAGAGGAGGAGTTTGAGGTTATCAGTCCCTCGGCCTGGAGTCGATGTGTTCAGTCCATCATTTGGATTATGCAGCTCAGTTTTGGTCTCCTTACTACAGGATGGATATAGATTCATTGGAGAACATACAAAGAAGAATGACTAAAATGATTTACAGTATAAGAAATATCCCGTATAAAGATAGACTTAGAGCGTTGAATCTCCACTCTCTGGAGAGACGTAGAATGAGGGGAGATATCATCGAGGTGTACAAGTGGATGATGGGCATAAACAAAGAAGATATTAATAAAATACTGAGGATATCTAACCAAGTAAGAACCAGAAATAACGGATTTAAATTGGATAAATTTAGATTTAGAAAGGACATAGGCAAGTACTGGTTTTCGAACAGAGTTGTAGACGCGTGGAACAATCTTCCAAGTAGGGTGATAGAGGCTAGGACCTTGGGTGGCTTTAAAAAGAGATTGGACAAATATATAAGTGGGAGGGGCTGGGTTTGATTGGTGTCGTGAGTACAGGAATAAATTCTTAGGTAGTGGTGGTTTTGATAAGGACCTGCCTTGTATGGGCCAGTAGGCCTTCTGCAGTGTTCCTCCATTCTTATGTTCTTATGTTCTTTTATTATTAGTGTCTTCCTGTGTGAAAACCGAGAAAAAATAATTATTAAAAATAGAGCACATATCATTATCCTTGTCAGTAAGATGCCCAGAGTTATTTTTAAGGGGACCTATCTTATCCCTAACTTTTGTTCTATAAACCTGGAAAAAACTTTTTAGGTTAGTTTTTGAATCCCTAGCGATTTTAATTTCATAGTCCCGTTTAGCTTTTCTTATCCCCTTTTTAACGTCCCTCTTAATGTCAGTATACTGATTTATAAGATGACCCTCACCTCTTTTTATGCGCCTATAAATTCCTTTATTCTGCCCTAAAAGATACTTGAGCCTATTATTCATCCATTTTGGTTCATTTCTACTTGATCTAATTTCTTTAAGAACATAAAAACATAAGAAAGGTGGAACACTGCAACAGGCCTACTGGCCCATACTTGGCAGGTCCATGTCAAAACCAACCACCAACAAAAATATTTGTCCAACGCATACCCATCCAAGCAACAAGACCCGACCACCCCCATCCCCCAACCATTGTGCAAGTCCCGTTCAAATCCAATCCCTCTCATTCACAAGAACAAAGAAATAAGGAACACTGTAGCAGGACAACTGGTCCACACTAGGCACGTCTCCCTAAAACCCAAAACCAATCCCACAAACAAAATTTCCTACCCAATCCATCTACTCCATCCATGGAATATGCTTTGATAATCAGGGCAATATAAAAAAGGGTACTGGAGGAGCTGAAGCACCTGGTCCATCACCAGGACACTGAATGAGCCGAAGCACCTGGTCCATCACCAGGCCGTTAAAGGAGCAGAATCACCTGGTCCATCACCAGGGAACAGAGGAAGTCAAAGCACCTGGTCCAACACCAGGACACTGAAGGAGCAAAATCACCTGGTCCATCACCAGGGCATTGAGGGAGCCGAAGCGCCTGGTCCATCACCAAGGCACTGAGGGAGATGAAGCACCTGGTCCATCAGGGCACTGAGGGAGCCGAAGCACCTGGTCCATCACCAGTACACTGAAGGAACTGAGGCACCTGGTACATCACCAGGGCATTAAGAACATAAGAAAAGAGGAACACTGCAGCAGGCCTGTTGGCCCATACTAGGCACGTCCTTCACAATCCGTCCCACTAACACAATATTTGCTCAACCCAATTTTCAATGCTACCCAAGAAATAAGCTTTGACAATTCTGCCCACTCATGCGTGAGTCCCACTCAAATCCAACCCCTCTCACTCATGAATTTATCCAACCTAAATTTGAAACTACCCAAGGTCCTAGCTTCAATAACCCTACTAGGCAGACTGTTCCACTCATCAACTACCCTATTTCCAAACCAATACTTTCCTATATCCTTTCTAAATCTAAACTTATCTAACTTGAATCCATTATTGCGGGTTCTCTCTTGGAGAGATATCTTCAAGACCTTATTTATATCCCCTTTGTTAATACCCATTTTCCACTTGTATACCTCGATCATGTCTCCCCTCATTCTACGTCTTACAAGTGAATGTAATTTAAGGGTCTTCAATCTTTCTTCGTAAGGAAGATTTCTAATGCTATGTATTAATTTAGTCATTCTACGCTGAATGTTTTCTAACGAATTTATGTCCATTCTGTAATATGGAGACCAAAACTGAGCTGCGTAATCTAGGTGAGGCCTTACTAATGATGTATAAAGCTGTAATATAACCTCTGGACTTCTTGATATAAATCCCAGTAATCTATTTGCCTTATTACGTACGCTTAGGCATTGCTGTCTTGGTTTAAGGTTGTAGATGAATGGTTCAGAGAACCGACAAGTTATAAATTAGACACATATGCAACACTTGGGTATCTTTATTGAGGAAACGTTTCGCCACACAGTGGCTTCATCAGTCCAATACAAAGTAGAAAGGTGTAAGGAGAGGAGGAGTTGAGGTTATCAGTCCCTCAGCCTGGAGTCGATGTGTTCAGTCCATCAATCTTGTTAGAAGTGTAGCACAAGGCCGTAAAGGTGGCTTATATGCTGTAATCAGGTGAGGTGAAGCAGGAAGAGGCGGGGTCATAGTAGTACCATCCACTATTCTAATATGGTTTAAGGTTTGAAAAATAAACACATAAGCAGTATGTGATCCTTTATTGACAACGTTTCGCCCACGCAGTGGGCTTTATCGAGTCACAGACAGATCTACCTGGAAAATGAGCAACATGGAGATATATATAGGGTACAGTCAGGTGGAGAATGCTGGGTCAGGTGGAGAAAGCTGCATGTGAGTCTTAAAAGTAGTGTGATAGTTGAAAACATAGTGTGACTTAAAGGACCTGCAGTGTACCATTCTTGAGTTCTAGGTGGGATAGCGTTGAAGAAGTTTCTTGGCAATAGGTTCAGCTATGTTGTAGAAGCCGTTGTTCTGGTTGAAGTTGTTGGATATACAGATGAGTGATGATTCTAGGATTCTTCGGTATTGCGTGTTGTCTTCTCTGGCGATGAGTCTTGCGTTTCTGTAGTTGATTAAATGGTTGTGTAAATTTCGGTGTTGAACACAGGCATTTCTTGAGTCGTCAGATCTGCCTGCGTACTGGTGTTCTGAAATGCGTGTTGTTGGTCTCTGGATGTTTCGCCAACGTATAATTTGCTGCAGCCATTACAAGGGATTGTGTATACCCCTGCCGTGGATTGAAGCTTTTCCTGTCTGTTACTGGTAATGTCCTTAATGGTGGTGGATGTGGAGGTGGATACTCGGAATGAGGTCTTAGAAAAAATGTTGGAAACTTGTTTGGAAATGGAGTTGGTGGGAAGGACTATGTATCTCTTCTCAGCAGTGTCTTCTCTGGGTGTGTTGAAGATGTTTAATGCCCGTCGTCTGCAGTCTCTAATGAAGTGACGAGGATAGTGAAGTTTGGAAAAAACTTGTTCAATGAGGGAGCATTCTTCTTCAAGGAACTCACTGCTGCAGATTCTGAGTGCGCGCAGGAAAAAGCCTATAATTACACCACGTTTAATTTTGGTGTCGTGGTGAGAGTAGAAGTGGAGAAGATCGTGTTGATTGGTAGGTTTTCGATAGACTTTAAAACGATTTTCCACTATTATTCCCTCTTCTGTCACCTGGCTTCGTTATGTTGACGACATTCTCATCATAACTCCCAGACGCTTCAACGTTCAAGCTCTCCAACACGAACTCAACCAGGTTGAGCCATCAATCCAGTTTACACTAGAAGAAGAAGTCGACAACACTCTTCCTTTCCTTGATGTTCTTCTCTGCAAAGCTGACCATGAACTTCGTTTTAAAGTCTATCGAAAACCTACCAATCAACACGATCTTCTCCACTTCTACTCTCACCACGACACCAAAATTAAACGTGGTGTAATTATAAGCTTTTTCCTGCGCGCACTCAGAATCTGCAGCAGTGAGTTCCTTGAAGAAGAATGCTCCCTCATTGAACAAGTTTTTCCAAACTTCACTATCCTCGTCACTTCATTAGAGACTGCAGACGACGGGCATTAAACATCTTCAACACACCCAGAGAAGACACTGCTGAGAAGAGATACATAGTCCTTCCCACCAACTCCATTTCCAAACAAGTTTCCAACATTTTTCTAAGACCTCATTCCAGTATCCACCTCCACATCCACCACCATTAAGGACATTACCAGTAACAGACAGGAAAAGCTTCAATCCACGGCAGGGGTATACACAATCCCTTGTAATGGCTGCAGCAAATTATACGTTGGCGAAACATCCAGAGACCTACAAACACGCATTTCAGAACACCAGTACGCAGGCAGATCTGACGACTCAAGAAATGCCTGTGTTCAACACCGAAATTTACACAACCATTTAATCAACTACAGAAACGCAAGACTCATCGCCAGAGAAGACAACACGCAATACCGAAGAATCCTAGAATCATCACTCATCTGTATATCCAACAACTTCAACCAGAACAACGGCTTCTACAACATAGCTGAACCTATTGCCAAGAAACTTCTTCAACGCTATCCCACCTAGAACTCAAGAATGGTACACTGCAGGTCCTTTAAGTCACACTATGTTTTCAACTATCACACTACTTTTAAGACTCACATGCAGCTTTCTCCACCTGACCCAGCATTCTCCACCTGACTGTACCCTATATATATCTCCATGTTGCTCATTTTCCAGGTAGATCTGTCTGTGACTCGATAAAGCCCACTGCGTGGGCGAAACGTTGTCAATAAAGGATCACATACTGCTTATGTGTTTATTTTTCCATTGTGTCGGTATTTTATACCATTTATTTCCATGGTTTAAGGTTGCTGCTTACCATCACCCCCAAGTCCTTCTCGCAATCTGTATGGCTAAGTTCTACGTTATTTAACTTATAAGTGCTTGGGTTATGGACACTCCCGAGCTTCAGAACCTTGCATTTATCTACATTGAATTGCATCTGCCACTTTTCTGACCACGAATTAAGTCTAAATCTTCCTGAAGTTCTATGACTTCTATGTTTGAATCAATTATCCTACCTATCTTCGTGTCGTCGGCGAATTTGCTCATATCACTAGTAATTCCCTCGTCAAGGTCATTGATATATGTAGATGAATGGTTCAGAGAACCGACAAGTTACAAATTAGACACATATGCAACATTTGGGTATCTTTATTGAGAAACGTTTCGCCACACAGTGGCTTCATCAGTCCAATACAAGGTTGAAAGGTGTAAGGAGACTAGGAGTTTTGAGGTAATCAGTCCCTCGGCCTGGAGTCATCTACACCCTGTCTGACACAGCAACATCTTGGGATCTTAGTACAAACGAATTCTTCAACACTTGTCCAACCTTTGGACGAAGACCTACTTCGACTAGTGTGTATTTGACTAGTGGATGGTACCACTATGACCCCGTCTCCTGCTGCTTCACCTCACCTGACTACAGTATATAAGCCATCTCTACGGACATATGCAGTACATTCTACAAGATTGATGGACTGAACACATCGACTCCAGGCCGAGGGACTGATTACCTCAAAACTCCTAGTCTCCTTACACCTTTCTACCTTGTATTGGACTGATGAAGCCACTGTGTGGCGAAACGTTTCCTCAATAAAGATAACCAAATGTTGCATATGTGTCTAATTTGTAACATGTCGGTTCTCTGAACCATTCATCTACATATATCAATGACCTTGACGAGGGAATTACTAGTGATATGAGCAAATTCGCCGACGACACGAAGATAGGTAGGATAATTGATTCAAACATAGATGTCATAGAACTTCAGGAAGATTTAGACTTAATTCGTGGTCAGAAAAGTGACAGATGCAATTCAATGTAGATAAATGCAAGGTTCTGAAGCTCGGGAGTGTCCATAACCCAAGCACTTATAAGTTAAATAACGTAGAACTTAGCCATACAGATTGCGAGAAGGACTTGGGGGTGATGGTAAGCAGCAACCTTAAACCATATTAGAATAGTGGATGGTACTACTATGACCCCGCCTCTTCCTGCTTCACCTCACCTGATTACAGCATATAAGCCACCTTTACGGCCTTGTGCTACACTTCTAACAAGATTGATGGCCTGAACACATCGACTCCAGGCCGAGGGACTGATAACCTCAACTCCTCCTCTCCTTACACCTTTCTACTTTGTATTGGACTGATGAAGCCACTGTGTGGCGAAACGTTTCCTCAATAAAGATACCCAAATGTTGCATATGTGTCTAATTTGTCATTGATATATATTATAAATAACAATGGGCCTAAGACTGATCCCTGTGGAACACCACTTGTTACAAGTTCCCATTCGGATTTTACCCCATTTATGCACACTCTCTGCTTCCTATTGGTGAGCCATGACTCGATCCATGACAGCACTTTTCCCCCAATGCCATGAGCTGCCACTTTCTTTAACAATCTCTGGTGCGGTACTCTATCAAAAGCCTTACTAAAGTCTAAATAAACAATATCGAATTCTTTATCGTGATCAACAGCCTCAAAAGCTTTAGTGAAGAAGGTTAATAAATTAGATAGGCAGGAACGGCCCCTCGTGAATCCATGCTGAGTATCATTAATCAAATTATGGTTATCTAGATGGCTTCTAATAATATCAGCTATAATTGACTCTAGTAATTTGCCTACAATTGAGGTCAGGCTTATTGGGCGGTAATTTGACGGTAGTGACTTGTCCCCTGCTTTAAAAATAGGAATTACATTAGCCATCTTCCACATATCAGACACTACACCTGTTTGAAGAGATAAATTAAAAATGTTAGATATTGGTTCACAGAGTTCCATTTTGCATTCCTTAAGAACCCTTGCAAAAAGCTCATCAGGACCCGGCGATTTATTTTGTTTCAGTCGGTCTAGATGTTTCCTAACCATTTCGCTAGTGACTGTGATATTACATAATTTATCTTCTTCTGGGCCTCTGTGAAAATTAATTACTGGGATATTATTAATGTCTTCCTGTGTGAAAACCGAGAGAAAATAATTATTAAAAATAGAGCACATATCATTCTCCTTGTCAGTAAGATGCCCAGAGTTATTTTTAAGGGGACCTATCTTATCCCTAACTTTTGTTCTATAAACCTGGAAAAAACTTTTTGGGTTAGTTTTTGAATCCCTAGCAACTTTAATTTCATAGTCCCGTGCTTTTCTTATTCCCTTTTTAACGTCCCTCTTAATGTCAGTATACTGATTTATAAGATGACCCTCACCTCTTTTTATGCGCCTATAAATTACTTTCTTCTGCCCTAAAAGATACTTAAGCCTTTTATTCATCCATTTTGGGTCATTTCTACTAGATCTAATTTCTTTATACGGGATAAATGTTCTTTGGGCAGCCTGTATAGTGTTAAGAAAACTGTCATATTGATACCTCTCTTTGTCACCCCAGTCCACAGTTGATAAGTGTTCTCTAAGTCCATTATAATCTGCTAAGCGAAAATCTGGGACCGTTACTGAATTATCCCTATTATCATACATCCATTCAATGCTAAAGGTAATTAATTGACTTGTGGTCGCTTGAGCCGAGTTCCTCTGTAATTTCTAAATTATTAACAAGGGTTTCCTTGCTTGCCAGAACCAAGTCAAGTAGGTTATTTCCCATTGTAGGTTCTGTTACAAACTGCTTCAAAAAACAATCCTGAACTACTTCTAAAAAGTCGTTAGATTCTAAATTCCCTGTCAAGAAATTCCAATCAATCTGACTAAAGTTAAAGTCCCTAGAATTACTACGTTATCGTGCCTTGTGGCCTTAACAATTTAGCTCCCAAAGTAGTCTCCCTTGTTCCCTATCTAAGTTTGGAGGACGGTAAATCACGCCTAAAATCAATTTTTCACACCCCTCTGAAAATTCTATCCAGACAGACTCTGTATGTGTAAATTCAGACTTTATACCCATTTTTATACAACAATTTAAATTATCACGGACATAGAGTGCCACCCCACCCCCCTTCCCGATACTTCTGTCTACTTGGAACAATTTAAAACCCTGAATGTGACATTCGGCAGGCAAGTCCCGATTTTTCATATTAAACCATGTCTCAGTTATTGCAAAAACATCAATACTACCCGTACTTGCAACTAATCTCAACTCGTCCATCTTATTCCTAGCACTACGACTATTGGTGTAATACATATTTAAAGACCCTCCTTTCTCTTTACCCTTTCTACTCTTTTTTGTTTTTCCACTATACCTATTACTGTCCTTGTCATCTAGTGTCACTAGCTTTCCACTGTCAACCTTTTTCTGCCTATTACTAGTTCTCCTAGAACTTATAATATTTCTACACTGGGACTTCACTGTTTTCCCCCCAAAACCCATACCACTAACTATTTCTAGTTTAAAGCCCTAACAGCTCCCTTCACTGCAGTTGCCAGTGCCCCCACCCCAGACCTGGATAAGTGAACCCCATCCCTGGCATACATGTCATTTCTGCCATAGAAGAAGGTCCCAGTTGTCAATGAATGTTACTGAATTTTCCTTACAGTTTTTGTCCAGCCAGCAATTGACACCAATTGCTCTGGACAGCCATTCATTTCCAACTCCTCTCCTTGGCAAAATACCACATATGACAGGGTTCCCACCCTTCTTCCTAATTATGTCTATTGCTGACCTAAACCTGCTAGTCAGGTCCTCACTCCTACGTCTGCCAACATCGTTGCCTCCAGCACTGAGACAGATGATAGGATTGCTCCCATTACCTCTCATGATGTCGTCCAGACGGCTAACAATATCCTCCATCCCAGCCCCAGGAAAGCAAACCCTCTGTCTCCTACTCCTATCATTCAAACAGAAAGCCCTATCCATGTATCTAACCTGGCTGTCCCCAACAATAACAATATTTTTACCTTCCTTTGTGTCGTTCGTCATGACGTTCCCAGTAGTCGACTCACATTCATCGGGTAGCACGGTGAAGGCATTCGATGTTTACATAAGAACATAAAAATGGAGGAACACTGCAGAAGGCCTACCGGCCCATAAAAGGCAAGTCCATATCAAAACCACCACTACCTAAGAATTTATTAACGTACTCACGACACCAATCAAACCCAGCCCCTCCAACTCATATATTCGTCCAATCTCTTTTTAAAGCCACCCAAGGTCCTAGCCTCTATCACCCTACTCGGAAGATTGTTCCACGCATCTACAACTCTGTTCGAAAACCAGTACTTGCCTATGTCCTTTCTAAATCTAAATTTATCCAATTTAAATCCGTTATTTCTCGTTCTTACTTGGTTCGATATCCTCAGTATTTTATTAATATATCCTTTGTTTATGCCCATCATCCACTTGTACACCTCGATGATATCTCCTCATTCTACGTCTCTCAGAGAGTGGAGATTCAACGCTCTAAGTCTATCTTCATACGGGAGATTTCTTATACTGTAAATCATTTTAGTCATTCTTCTTTGTATGTTCTCCAATGAATCTATATCCATCCTGTAGTAAGGAGACCAAAACTGAGCTGCATAATCCAAATGAGGTCTCACTAGTGATGTATAGAGCTGTAAAATAACTTTTGGACTTCTGTTGCTTATACTTCTTGAAATAAATCCTAGTAATCTGTTAGCCTTATTGCGCAAACTTAGGCACTGTTGTCTTGGCTTTAGATTCCTGCTTACCATGACTCCCAAGTCTTTTTCACATTCTGTATGATCAAGCTCTACTTCACCAAGTTTATAAATTCGAGGGATATTTTCTTTACCAAGGACTAGTACCTTACACTTGTCCACATTGAACTTCATCTGCCACTTTTGAGACCAAGACATTAATTTGTCCAAATCCTCCTGGAGTTCACTGGTATCCTCCTCAGAATGAATCATACGGCCTATTTTTGTATCATCAGCAAATTTACTCATGTCACTTGCAATTCCTTCATCAAGGTCATTTATGTAAATTATGAACAACAATGGGCCTAAAACTGATCCTTGTGGAACGCCACTAGTGACTAATCCCCATTCAGATTTGACCCCATTAATGGAAACTCTCTTCTTTCTATTGGTAAGCCATGCCTCTATCCATGCTAGAACTTTACCTCCTATACCATGAGCTGCCACCTTTCTTAAGAGTCTCTTGTGAGGTACTCTATCGAAGGCCTTACTGAAATCCAAGTAAACTATATCATATTCTTTATCACTGTCTACTGCCTCAAATGTTTTATTGAAAAACGTTAGTAAATTTGTTAGGCAGGAACGACCTCTCGTGAACCTATGCTGAGATTCATTAATCAAATTATGTTCCTCAAGGTGACTTCTAATAATATCAGCTATAATTGATTCTAATAATTTGCCTGGAAAAATAAACACATAAGCAGTATAATGTGATCCTTTATTGACAACGTTTCGCCCACGCAGTGGGCTTTATCGAGTCACAGACAGATCTACCTGGAAAATGAGCAACAGGTAGATCTGTCTGTGACTCGATCAAACACTGCGTGGGCAAACTTGTCAAAGGATCTACTGCTTATGTGTTTATTTCCATTGTGTCGGTATTTTATACCATTTATTTCCAATAATTTGACTACTATATGTTAAGTAAAGGACACAAATGCAACTAATGTGACATTTATTGTGGCAACGTTTCGCTCTCCAGGAGCTTTCTCAAGCTCGTGGAGGCGAAACGTGCCCTAATGTCATTAGTTCATTTGTTCCTTTACTAACATATTATCGAAATTCTACCAATATTATTGCCTACTATAGATGTGAGGCTTATTGGACGGTAATTTGATGAAATTGACTTATCCCCTGATTTGAATATAGGAACTACATTAGCTATCTTCCACATCTCTGGCACAATACCAGTTAGGATGGACGTATTAAACACATTCGTTAATGGCTGACTAAGTTCCATCTTGCATTCTTTAAGTACCCTGGAAAACAACTCGTCGGGTCCCGGGTACTTATTTTGCTTCAGTTTATCTATCTGTTTGATAACCATGTCCCTCGTGACAGTAATATTAGTTAACTTGAATTATTCAGGAACTGAATAAATTTTAATTTCTGGAATCTCATTTACGTCTTCTTGTGTAAAGACTGACAAAAAATAGTCATTAAATAGAGAACACATTTCCAGTTCGTTATCA
>WNWK01052509.1:0-12160 GCA_009830355.1 Cherax destructor
TGCTGAGCATTTCGGGCAGATTAGGTCAGTGTCCTAGGATTCGACTCACACCAGTCGACTAACACCCAGGTACCCATTTTACTGATGGGGAACATAGACAACAGGTGTAAAGAAACACGCCCAATGTTTCTGCCCTGGCTGGGAATCGAACCCAGGCCCTCGCCGTGTGAAGTGAGAGCCACAATTACTTGGTGAAGGAAAAGACAAAAGTCTGGAATTAATCTAACTGATTTTTTTTAAGGAAATACAATTTCAATACATCTTCTACTGTGTTTCTTTTCTCCAAGCTCCCTTTACACTCAGGTTAACAGGCCATTGAACCTGAGGATGTAATAAAGGTGCTAACTCAGGTGATAAATTGTTTTACTTTCATTGTTTGCTATTATATTCCCTAGCTCCTTTATTTCTAGCTATAGAATAACTACCATAGTTCATTTACTTGCATTTGTAAAAATAACTAAGGTACAAATTCACGTCCCAAGAACTCTTTACTTGTCCTATTCTTAAGTCTAATTATAGAATCACACTCATTCTTATGATCCCAAACATTGATCCTGACATAAACCTCTTATTAGATGACTTACATGACCCTAACAACAACTGTAATTATTACACAGCAGAACAAGCAAAAGCACTACTCAGAGCCAACAATAACATAACTATCTTTAACTACAATATCAGATCTTTAAGCAAGCATTACGATGACTTCATAGCATTATTAAATTCCCTGCAAGCCAGTATGTCCATCATTGCTCTCACTGAAACCTGGCTAAAGCCTAATACTAATACTACAGATATCTATGCCATTCCTAGTTACACAGCCATACACAACTATAGGCCAGACCAACAAGGGGGTGGCACAACTATTTACTATTCAGACCAGCTTGAATGTATCAACAATACTTGCACAAGAGATGAACATGGAGAATGTATAATAGCTAAGTTTAAATCAAAATACCTACAAAAACCTCTCACAGTGATAAGCATCTACAGAGTACCACAATCAAATATTAGCCAATTTAGTGAAAAATTTGGAAGTATGATTACTGATGCACACATGAACAAAGACCACATAATACTAACAGGAGACTTCAATATCAATCTCCCACAAGATCAGGACCCACAAGTAACTGAATTCACAAACACTATGAGCAACTGCTTGCTTCTACCAACAGTAACAAAACCAACAAGAATCTCTGAGACTAGTGCCTCCCTATTAGACCACATCTGGACTAACACCATATCCCCTTTAAAATCAGGCATACTCACAGATAATACAACAGACCACTACCCAACCTTTCTCATAACCAACCTAGATAAATTACCCCAAGAGACTACTAAAGTTACTTTCAGACTACATAATGAGGCAGCTATTAATAACTTCATAACAGCTATGTCAAACATCGACTGGCAAACCGAGTTAGAGACTTATACAAATACTGACATATGTATTAACAATTTTCTAAAAAAGACTCAATACCTCTATAACATGCATTGCCCTAAAAAAAAAACAGATCACAGCTAAGAGACTAAACAATCCCTGGCTAACACCCAGCATTCTCAAATCCATTAATATAAAACACCTATATGAAAAACAGTACAGAATGGGTCAAATAACAAGAGAACAAACAAAACGTTACTCATCAAACCTAACCATTCTGATAAGAAGGTCAAAAAAAATGTATTACGAGAACAAATTAAATAACTTAAGAGGTGATATGAAAAAGACCTGGAAAACCCTATCTGAAATTCTAGGAACTAAAAAAGTATTCAGAAACATAACAATCAAACTGACAAACTCAGATGAACCCTGATGCTCCCACCAACTGAAACAGCAAACAAACTAAATAATTTCTTCTCGACAATAGGAAAAAAGTTGGCAAGCAAAATCCCAATTTCAAACACTCCACCTAACACCTACCTCACTGGAAGCTACCCAAATACACTATTCCTAGCTCCGACCAACCCAACAGAATTCTCGCTTGTTATTAACACATTAAAAAACAAGGCAGGAGATCTAAATAACTTACCACCTTTTATATACAAAAAAGCTTCTCAAGTACGGCCTGGTCACAGACCGGGCCGCAGGGGCGTTGACCCCTGGAATTCTCTCTCTCCAGGTAAACACTCTTTAACAAATCCATTGAATCCTCCACCTTCCCATCCATACTCAAAATAGCGAGGGTTACCCCCATACATAAAGGAGGAGATCAAACAGAATTAAATAACTATAGGCCAATATCTAACTTACCCCTTCTCTCCAAAATCTTTGAAAAGTTAATTCATAGGCAAATCTATTCCTACCTCATCTCCCATGACCACAACACAAGACACAGATCCCTTTTTGATATACCCTGTGTTCATATCAACCTATGTAAAAATTCTATGTACATAAAGGGCCCCAGAATCTGGAATTCATTACCAGTAAATATTAAGATACCCTTGTCTGAAAATCAATTTAAGACTCAACTCAAAAACCACCTACTCACCCAAAACTAAATAATCATACTATAAGCTACTTTGAAAAATGCTCATTATTACTTTCCTATACGATAATCTCAATTTTTAATAATATGTTACTATATTATGTTACCCCCTACTCACCCAAAACTAAATACTCATATTATAAGCTAATGTCAAAAATGCTCAATGATATTTTCCTTAAGATAATCTCAATTCCATATTACCATTCGAGAATCTAAACACCTGTAACAATCTAATATCATCATTTAATAATTTTAACAGTAAAATTTCATCATATTGTAATTTGAAAACAATTTTTAACTAGAATAAACTCAATAAATTTCTCTAATATTAAGTACATAGTCTTTAAGTTACTAGATTAAGCTGCCCCTAATGCCATGGCATGTCAGTGGCTCTCCTTGCACTTCAGTTTACATTGTAACTACCAATACCTATGTAATCTGCAATGAAATAAAATTTACTTTACTTTACTTTACAAATGATGCAATCATACACATGCTAGAAATAATATACACCGCTCTTGAAAATAAAAAAAATCATACTGGGAATCTTCAATGATTTACGTAAAGTTTTTGATACAGTTGACCATGATCTGTTACATTTAAAATTATCACACTATGGTATAAGAGGGCACTCCCTCAACTACCTAAAGGGGGGGGGGGAGGAGCATTTTTCGATATATAAAAAAATTAAAATTGAAAAATTATGGAAATTATTTTTTCTTACCAAAAAATAGTGCATCATTCTGGCAACAAGTTGATGCAATCTGCTTATTTCTATCATATTTCTAAGTATGTTTATACTAAAAAGTATTTTTTTTTGTGTCAGCAAAAAGACGTGTTGCTGATTAGTCAGTTTTTTTTTTTTACCCCTAAAATTGTGTTTTTTATTATTGTTTCATTTTAAATACACTACATGGCAACCTCTGTGAGGAGTGGTGTGTGTGTGTGAGCTCCGGCAGACACCTCTCAGTGGCTTTACAGCCTTCGATAAGTATGTTGAGGTGTACTGCTCCGAAAAGGTGGCAAACCACTTCCCAAGCTTTGTAAGTAGCAATATCTCAGGAGTAAGTTATTGACATTGTAATCCCGTTTGTGCAAAATGTATTTATCATAGCATCATGATTCTTTCGCAGGGATATAGAGGAATGATGGTTCTATCGAACTAGAGAGCGATTTTGCAATATGTTTTACGGTTTCTTGATAGTGATTTTTCTTTTCCCAAACAAATTAAAAAAAAAAAAAAAGTATTTCAATAATTCGTATAATGCAATCTATTGACAGGAAGCTCAAACCGCTCTGCTATTCTATAGCCTAACTCTTCCTCTTTCATCTGATTTAAATTAGAACATTGTATGTCGTACCAATTTTGTAGAAAGGGGATTGCCATAAGCTCTATCAAATAGGGCATTTTATTTTTTTTCTTTATAACTCTAAGGTAAAACGTCACTAAAACCTCAGTGTCTATGTTTCAAATGCTGCTTAATTCAAAGAGAATATTCCCAGTGAAATATTTGCATAATAAAAAAAAAAAGTTCAAAAATGCTCCTCCCCCCTAAAGTCATACCTTAGCGACAGAAGCCAATATGTGTCCACAAATTGAGCTAACTCTTTCACACAAACAATTACAGTTGGTGTCCCACAGGTGAGTGTTCTTGGCCCACTTCTCTTTCTCATTTACATAAACGACCTACCAAATGCATCTCAACTACTCAAACCCATACTATTTGCAGATGACACTACATACGTCTTCTCTCACCTATGATCAGTCACACTAGCCAACACTGTAAATGCTGAATAACAGAAAATATCTACCTGGATGATGACTAACAAGCTTACCCTCAATGAAGACAAAACCTATTTCATTCAGTTTGGGAACAGAGCTACAAATGTTCCACTTAACATAATGATAAACGGATCACTAGTCACAAAACTCACAGAGGGAAAATGCTTAGGAATCCACCTTAACAGTGGCCTCAAATTTCAGACACATATACAACAAATTTCCAAGAAAATCACCAAGACTGTGGGAATACTATCCAAGATAAGGTACTATGTTCCACAACCAGCTCTCCTTTCCCTTTATCACTCACTCATTTACCCTTATCTCACCTATGGAATCTGTGCATGGGGCTCAGCAACAATAAATCACCTCAAACCATTAATAACACAGCAAAAGGCTGCAGTCCAAATGATAACAAATTCCCATTCTAGACAACATACTCCACCTATATTCAAAAGTCTGAACTTACTCACCATACAAGACATCCATACTTTTTACAGTGCCTATTACATACATAAAACACTAAACTCAAATATTAACCCACAACTCAAAATTCTACTAACACAAGGCACAGATCACTCTTCGATATTCCCCACGTCCACCTCACACTATGCAAAAACACAATGCACATCAAAGGCCCAAAAATTTGGAATTTATTACCTATGATTACCAAAGAAACCCGGTCTGTACATCAATTAAAAAATCTGCTAAATAACCACCTACTCACCCAAAACCAAATACCCACTACTTTACATTACCTACAAAGTTATTTATTTCATTTCATTGCAGAATACATGGGTATCGGTAGTTACAATGTAAATTGAGTGCAAGGAGAGCCACTGACATGCCATGGCATTAGGGGCAGCTTATTCTAGTCCTTAAAAACTATGTACTTAATATTAGAGAAATTTATTGAGTTTATTCTAGTTAAAAATTATTTTCAAAATTACAATATGATGAAATTTTACTGTTTAAATTATTATATAATGATATTAGATATTAGATTGTTACAGGTGTTACGATTCTTGAATGATAATATGGAATTGAGATTATCTTAAGGAAAATAACATTGAGCATTTTTGACATTAACTTATAATATGAGTAGGGGGTAACATAATAGTAACATATTATTAAAAATTGAGATTACCATATAGGAAAGTAACAATGAGCATTTTTCAAAGTAGTTTATAGTATGATCATTTAGTTTTGGGTGAGTAGGTGGTTTTGAGTTGAGTCTTAAATTGATTTTCAGACAAGATTATCTTAATATTTACTGGTAATGAATTCCAGATTCTGGGGCCCTTTATGTGCATAGAATTTTACATAGGTTGATATGAACACGGGGTATATCAAAAAGTGATCTGTGTCTTGTGTTGTGGTCATGGGTCCTATTAAAGTTGGTGAGGAGAGTTTTGAGCAGAGGGTTTATATTAGAGTGTAAAGTTTTATATATGTAGTAGGCACAAGAGTAAGTATGAATGTTCTTTACGGTGAGTAGTTTGAGACTTTTGAATATTGGTGGAGTATGCTGTCTAGAGTGGGAATTTGTTATCATTCTGACTGCGGCCTTTTGTTGTGTTATGAGTGGTCTAAGGTGATTTAACATTGGTGATCCCCATGCACAGATTCCATAGGTGAGATACGGGTAGATAAGTGAATGATATAGTGCAAGGAGAGCTGATTGAGGTACATAATAGCGTATCTTTGATAATATGCCTACTGTCTTCGAGATTTTCTTGGAAATTTGTTGTATATGTGTTTGGAATTTAAGGCTACTGTCAAGGTGGATTCCTAGGAATTTTCCCTCTGTGAGTCTTGTGATGGGTGTACCATTGAGTGTTATGTTAAGTGGAACATTTGTGGCTTTGCTTCCAAACTGGATGAAGTAGGTCTTGTCAGTATTGAGAGTAAGCTTGTTAGTCGTCATCCATGTTGATATTTTCTGTAATTCGGCATTAACAGTGTTGGCCAGTATAACTGGATTTGGGGGAGAGAAGACATATGTTGTGTCATCTGCAAATAAAATGGGTTTGAGTAGTTGTGATGCATTCTGTAGGTCATTTATGTAAATGAGGAATAGGAGTGACCCCAGGACACTTCCTTGAGGGACTCCGACTGTAAATAACTTTACACTGCCTCAAAATAACTTTATTCACTGTGTTACTCCCCTAGCCTCAAAACCCCCTACAAAATTGCTCAAAGAAAAATAATTTATCAAACATAATCTAGTACAAATGTTGAAACTTATACCTCATAATGTATGTGCCATGTTATATCTCATAATGTATAAACCTGTTATAATTAATAAAACCTAATATACAGAAATCCATCCTCATGTAACCTTGTGCTCCTTGTAACTCATCTAATGACCATATAAACTGTTATTGCAACACAAATTTTTGACTTAATTTGTTTAATCTGATTTAATAATTTTACTATGAAGACATATGAAACTGTAAATGATCCAAATTATAAAACGATTATGTTTCAAAAATGTCATGTTCAAATTATGTTCAAATTTCATAGCTTAAATACTCAAAGTAGTATACTTTTCTTCTGTATGGCTCAAAATGGCCGCCATGCCCAGATAGGCTTCTTCTGTATGACTCGGAAGTAGATACTTCCGGTCTAGACTTAGTCAGAGTGGAGCGGAAGTACATCCAGTCGGCCCGACCCCACTTCCGGTCGGATCATCCCTGTCGTGTTAATGACCCTTCCGAGCGACCCCCAGCCGCGCCCCTCACCACACCCCGCCAGCGCCCCGCCCGTGCCGCTCCCACACACCCGCGCCCTCCCGCACCCCCCACGCCCACGCCCCCCCCCCTTTTTTTAGAATTTTCAATTTTAATTTTTTTTTTAATTTTCATTTTTTTTTTAATTTCATTTTTCTCAATTATTTCCAATTTTTGAGTCACCCTCTATCTCCCACCCTCAATTTTTTTCCCGTTTTTACTAATTCATCACCCATGCCCTCTAAGCCCAATATTCCTGCTCCACTTCCTTGGATCAAGATTTACAGTTTCCAGATTTACCCTTTTCGAGAATGTTGAAAATATTTTATTTTTCGAATTTCATTTTTCTCGATATTCTATAATACTTCTATCATCCCTCCATCTTCTTGGATCAAGATTTATTTTTAATTTCATTTTTCTTGATTTCAATAAAAAGAACGAAAAGTTTTTGAGTCACCCTCCATCTCCTTGGAACAAGATTTGAGATTCCCCCCTATGGGGGTAAACATTTTTGAGTTTTACCTACTTTTTCCAAAATTTAGAATTTCATTTTTCTCGATTTCAATAATAC
Organism: Cherax destructor; assembly: GCA_009830355.1. Taxonomy (NCBI): domain Eukaryota; kingdom Metazoa; phylum Arthropoda; class Malacostraca; order Decapoda; family Parastacidae; genus Cherax; species Cherax destructor. The sequence continues at coordinate 7,570 of WNWK01052509.1, forward strand.
TTCTCTCATCCCTCCCTCTCCTTGGATCAAGTTTTTGAGATCCCCCCTATGGGGGTAATATTATTTCCTCTCTTTAAGTAAATTGAACTAAGACTAACAAGTTGAAACAGGAGAGGTGTGACGTCATCACCGGGGTCGCCAACAAGTTCAATCAAGCGAGCCCAGGTATGACGTCACGTGATGTTCACCCATGACCTCACAGGCCTACAAGCTTAAACATGGGGAGTACAACAGGTTGATTCAAGTCTGGTCACTCTATTATTCCCCCCTTGTTAAATGAACAAAGTTACTTTTTCCTCTTGTTGAACATAGGATAACACTAATACACATTAATTTTTCCTTCATTTATGTTCCACACTTTCGGTACATTTTCATATACAAAGATACATTTTCCATGTTTTCTGGTAATACAAGTCATTGACTAAAATCAACATAAGGAAAACATAACCCGAATTAAGATTTCAGGAAACAGATTAAAAAAGTTCCACTCTTTCCATTAACATTTTTTTTCAGGTAACAAAAGAAGTCCCCATACGGCAGTGTAAATGTGATTGAGAATGTAATTTGGCGGATGAGTTAGAAATGTCAAATGTTATTTGGGAATTTTCAGAATTTTATTTTGGAGGTGTTCCAATGTTGTTTGGAAGTGTTCCAATAGTAAAAAGTATTCATAGTTTTAGCGATCTTGTCCTAAGTGATCTCAGTAATAGTGTTCTCGGTTGGGGATATGAGGGAATGTATATAAAAAATGATGTGTGATCTTAGTGGATTTTGAAATGAGTGATCTTAGTGGATTGAGATTAGTGTTCTTAGATAATGGTTTGTCATCATATAAAGTTGGTTATTATGATTTGAGGGGATGTTTATAAAAATGTGATTATGTTATGTAAACCATACCACGGGTGGGGTTCGAACCCGCGGTCATAGAGTCTTAGAACTCCAGACCGTCGCGTTGTTATGTCTCACCAATTACCATAAAAGGTAAAATGCTTGTGCAAGATGCATGGAAGCTCAAAATAGGTTGGGATGAGAACTTGCCTCTAGAAATGAGTCAAGAAAGGGATGAAATATCCAAGGAGTTTAAACAACTTCATCAACTTATATTTCCCAGACAAATAGGTCAAGAGGGAAACAAGTACACATTACATGTGTTCTGTGATGCGTCAACCAGAGGTTATGGCGCTGTAGCTTACATGAGTAACGCTGAAGGAAGTACTTTAATTACTTCAAAGGCCAGGGTTGCACCCTTGAAGGTCAGAACAGTACCACAATTGGAACTGACAGCACTCTATGTAGTTACAAAATTAGCTGTCTATCTCAACAAAGTAATTGGTCATCTCACTATTGAAAAAACTGTGATCTGGAGTGACAATGAAGCAGTTCTCCAGTGGTTAAGAAATAATAAGAGTAAGTTGGTCTATGTACAGAATAGAGCAGCAGAAATAAGAGAGATGCAGAAAGACTATGTCTTTCTCCACGTCTCTACACAAGAGAACCCAGCTGACATGTTGTCACGTGGTGTCCCACTCAAGAACTTTGTGGATAATAAATTATGGCTCCACGGACCTAACTGGCTCTCTAGTGAAAATAACTGGCCACAGCAAAAAGCTTACATTATGCCAGAAGAAACAGTCTGCTTGAACACAACAGAAATAATCTGTTTAAATACAGCAGACACAAAAGAAATAGTCATTGATGGATCTAAATACTCATCTTTGGGTAAACTCTTAAGAGTTACAGCTCTTGTCTTTAGATTCATTAAAGGGATAAAACCTAATTATGAATTACTTGAACCCATTAAATACTGGATAAAGTTAATACAGAAAGATGTTTTCTCTACAGAGTATAAATTTCTGGAATCATCAGGACTGTTGATGTTTTGAGCAAAGGTGTAGTGAATAAGCGGACCATAGATAAATTAGTGCTGTTAGAATTACACAGTGTTGAAAACAAAAATAAAATTAGTGATTCTCCAGAAACCACACAGACTGAAGCTGTTCAGAAAAGACAAGCAGCAGTGATGGAGAGTGAGAAAATCAAATTAATGTTAAGCGATGAGTAGTTTACTTTCAGTAAAACTTTCGCTGCCCCCCAATGTGGAGAAAATTCTCCAAAGGAGGGGGGGTATGCACCCTTACTACCCTTGTTAAGGGCCCCTACCCTTTCCGCCCTTAGGAAGGGGCCAGACGAGGCGAGTCTGGGTGCATAAACAAATTAATACAGACCAGATGTACTGACCACAGTATGTCACGTGGTCTGACCAAGTAGCAGCGAGTGTATGTGAGCTAATAGACATTTGAGATAAATGTAACTCTTTGCCGTAACAGGAAAATTATAGTAAACTGTTGTATTAGTTTCTACACTTGAACAATACAATCATGTGTTCCAGGGCTCTAAATAATTAGAGAACACAAACATTTTATTGACACTTATAGCAACATGTAGCAATTGTTGAAATGGTGCTGACATCAGCATGCCGAGCCCCACGGCACCACGTAGCACTACGAGGAGGGCAGATTGAATACGGGCTCCTTAGAGGTCATACAACATGAGGGGTCATACGGCGCGAGGCGACGTAACTCAACAAAGACATTAGTTGTACGCGTCCGTTATTCTAATTTAATCTCCACTTATGTCGGGAAATAAGATAAGAACTCTGTTCCAGCGCGTTTAGTGAATAAAATCGCGGTATATTCAGAAGTGTGCGCAGCTTCTTTTTACTGCCAAAGGACAAACGTAGAGACAATCGCAAGTGAACTCCATCGAAATAAGACGGTGACTCATCGGCGGCATTCTACAATCAAGACAGCATTTCCGCCGTATATGGTGGAGCCAACACCATCGCTCACATTACACGAGCAAGATATGTTTTTATGTTCTTGTCAGGCAGGGGACTGCGCAGTTCTTGTAGGTCAAGAGCATCAAAATTTGCCTATTGACGGCGGTTATGCGTGGATTTTAAGTCCAAACACGTGAGTGTAAATTCAGTCTGGAGTTAATGACTGAAGATATGAACATACACTCCTTAGGGGCAATATATTATAATTAACCACGTGTAAATTTTACCATACAGCCCGGTGGAGAATGAGGCCATGAATGTATCCACTGTGAAGGAGTCGGGGATGGCTGCGACTTCTTGGATTCATCAATAAGCTAAGTAGCAAGCTTAACAGTCTATTATATCGTAGGAACACATTACTCCACATTTTTCTAGACTATTCCACTTCCTGACTACTCTATGGCTGAATAAATGCTTCCTAACATCCCTTTGACTCATCTGAGTCTTCAGCTTCCAGTTGTGTCCCCTTGTTTCTGTGTTCCCTCTCTGGAACATCCTGTCGCTGTCTACCTTGTCGATTCCCCGCAGTATTTTGTATGTCGTTATCATGTCTCCTCTGACCCTTCACTCGACCCCTGCAACCACAACTAGGTGAATACAACTACGTGAGTACACACACACACACACACTTTAAAATAGGTGACAGAAAAGAGGCACTAAACTATAGACCGGTGTCACTTACGTGTATAGTGATGGAGAATATATTATAGCTAAATTTAAATCAAAAGACCTGCAAAAACCCCTCACAGTGATAAACATCTACAGATTACCACAGTCAAACATTCACCATTTTAGTGAAAAACTAGGTAACCTAATAACTGATGCACACATGAACAAAGACCATTTGCTGCTCACAGGAGACTTCAATATAAATCTCCTACATGACCAGGACCCACAAGTAACAGAATTCACAAACACTATGAGCAACTGCTTGTTACTACCAACAATATCAAAACCTACAAGAATCTCCGAGACTAGTACTTCATTACTAGACCACATCTGGACTAATACTATAGCCCCTCTAAAATCAGGCATCATCACAGACAACACCACAGACCACTATCCGACCTTTCTCATAACTAATCTTGGTAAATTGCCCCTAGATATTACAAAAGTTACCTTCAGACTACATAATGAGTCAGCTGTAAGTAACTTTATAACAGCTATGATTAACATTGACTGGCATAATGAGTTAGAAACATATACAGATACTAATGAATGCATCAAGAATTTCCTTAACAAAACCCACCACCTCTATAACAAACATTGCCCTAAAAACTAAACAGATCACAGCTAAGAGACTTAACAATCCCTGGCTAACACCCAGCATCCTTAAATCCATTAACAAAAGGCACCAATATGAAAAACAATACAGAAGGGGTCTAATAACCAGAGAACAATCCAAACGCTACTCATCAACCCTTACCAGCCTGATAAGGAGATCAAAAAAATTGTATTATGAGAACAGACTCCAGAACATAAAAGGTGATATGAAAAAGACCTGGAAGACCCTATCTGCAATTCTAGGAAAAATTAGTAACCCAAAAACTGATGCACACATGAACAAAGACCATTTGTGCTCACAGGAGATTTCCCTATAAACTCCTACATGCCAGGGCCCACAAGAAGAATTCACAAAAACTATGAGCAACTGCTTGACCCAACAATATCAAAACCTACAAGAATTTTAATAGTACCTCATTTCTAGACCACATCTGACTAATACTATAGCCCTCTAAAATCAGGCATATC
>WNWK01052510.1:0-12160 GCA_009830355.1 Cherax destructor
CCAATTTCTGACCACTTTATTGGTAGTTGAAATCGATAAATTGGTGGTTTCTTGTACTCAATCGATAGAACAAATGGAGTTCTAAAGAAATAGCTATGAGTTTGGTTGACTGTAACAATGGAATTGGCCGAAAATAAGGCTCAAAGTCGGCGAAATCGCCGATGCGATATACGCTGACATGCAAATTTGCGAGAGCGTAATTCCGTAAGTTTTCCATTAAATTTCATACTTTTGGTGTCATTACATCGGGAAAAGATTCTCTATCGTTTCATAAGAAAAATAATTTTTTTTTTTTCCAAAATTTTCGACATAGAATGACAGTTTCAGAATGGGGCCTCCGACAGTCAAAGGGTTAATATATGATAGTGTTTATGTTATCAAGCCATATGCATTTAAAAGTAAAAAAACAAAACAGCCAAGTTTTCATTTACAACAATTTTGCTTTATAGCAGAATCCTGGAACCTAACCTGCTGTATAAGCAGGGGCCCTTCTGTAATTATATTGGAGGTTTAGGGAATATGATGATCCATTACATATACTTTTATGGTTATTGATTTGCTGTTGTATTATCTCATTTCACTCTCCTCCACTTAATAATAATAATAATACTTTTATTGAGACATGTTACAATGATACATGGTAGACAAGAAATATAGTTAGTAATGAGATGTACATGCCAAAAGCCCTAATATGCTGTGCATTGCGGGCATTCTTAGGTCTACTTAATTCTAGACTACATGGTAAAAAAGTTATGGTTGATAATTTATAAAATAAGTATAATTACATCTAAGTTAGAAAGTTTGAATATAAGTTGAACATATCAATTAATTGTAGCAATGCAACTAATTGAGTAAGATAACAATTTAAAACAATTAGTTGCATTGCAGTACAGTTTACGTGGCTATTATAATGTAAATGTTATGGAAATAGTTAGCTTAGTATGCATTATTCATAACAGGTTTTTACATTTAATGATTAGTCAGGTTTTTACATTTAAGTGATTAGTCAGGTTTTACAATAAGTGATTATTCTACTTTGTTGGGAATATAGTGTCTTTGAAATACCAGATCATTAAACATGAAGAATTACTGGATACTTTAACATTTGTACAGTTCAATGAGAAGACTTTATTGATGAAATGTTTCCTTACTCACAACAGTTGAATACTGGCAAAAAATAACACCAGAGACTAGTATGCCATCTCCAATGTTACATTCACTTATATTCAACTGAAAAGACTTGTTGTGGAGGCAAATAATTTCAGCAACAAAAGTATCCAATTGCTGCACATGAATCTTATTCATCCCTTAATTAAAATTATGTAAAATAAAGCAGTTTAATTTATTTAGCTATCTTAGAATTATAATTATATTTTACTGTTTTCCTTATATATGGGGAGGCAAATGTTCACATAACTCCAGTTTTCTTATACATTATTATGCTTATAGATGCAAGCCATGGATTGTGTGTGATGGCATCTGGGAAGAAGAGTAACCCTGGATTGTGGATTGTTGGGAGTTGTAACGACAAGTACAATTTTGTTTGTAAGTGTAACCAGATGAAAAAGCCATGTAGCAATAATAATATTAATACAGTGGTACCTCGGGTTACAAGCTTAATTGTTCCAGAAGGCTGTTTGAATGCCGATACCAAACAAATTTGTTCCCATCATGAATAATGTAAATTAGATTAATCCATTTCAGATCCCCAAAAATACACTTACAAAAATAAACTTAAATAATTGTTCGAATTGGGAGCTGCTCGTATGCCAAGGTACCACTGTAATAATAATAATCCTAGGTAGGTTGGTAGACAGCAAGCGCTCAAGAAGGTCCTACTGTCCTGCCAAGTGAGTGTGAAATGGAAGCCTGTAGCCTGTATTTGTTTTATGTGATGGTATGATTGCTGGTGTCTTTCTTCTGTCTCATAAACATGCATTTAGGTCACACTACACTTGCATGTACAAGCATACATATACACATCCCTCTGGGTTTTCTTTTATTTTCTTACTAGTTCTTGTTCTTGTTTATTTTCTCTTATCTCCATGGGGAAGTGGAACAGAATTCTTCCTCCGTAAGTCATGCATATCGTAAGAGGTGACTAAAATGCCGGGAGCAAGGTGCTAGTAACTCCTTCTGTATACATTACTAAAGTTAAAAAGAGAAACTTTTTTTTTTCGGCCACCCTGCTTTGGTGGGATATGGCCGATTTGTTGAAATAATAATAATAATAATAATGCTTTCTCAAAATAACATGTATTGGGGATACGAATTTTGGAAAGCCCATATGATGCATAGCATTTTGAGCAGAGTTAAAATAAAATTTAACCTTAATACAAAATAAAATTCATGTAGATGCTGTTAATAGTGGCTTAAGTCTTTATTAACAGTGGATTAAGTCTTTACTAACAGTGGATTAAGGCTTTATTAACAGTGGATTACTGTTAATAAATCATCTGTATTGTTAATACAGATGCTCCTCACATTGTAATGGTTTGACTTACCATATTTTGCCTTTACGATGGTGTGATAGAGATGCATATTCAGTAGCCATCAAACTTTAAATTCTGATCTGTTCTCATGTTATCAATATGTCGTACGTATCATAGTGTTTTTTTTAACCAAATTTTCCCAAACTCATTATGTTTACTACACACCCAAGTGTATCCATGTACTGTACCTATATCATCCTTAGGTAATTAAATCAATGTATACTGTAAAACTTTCTTTTTTGTACTGTACTGTATATTTATTGATAGGATAAACTTGCATTTATTTATTTATTTATTTTTCAATTATTTGTTTATTTACTTATTCAGTGACAGTTGTTTTGTATTTACTTATTTATCATATCATATTCATATTTGACTAATGATTTTTCAACTTATGATGGGTTCATTGGAATGTAACCCCATTGTAAGTCGAGGAGCACCTGTCCAAATGTAGATCTACATTGTTACCACTAGCAATCCAAACGTAGATCAACGTTTTATTTTTCCCTGCCTCCAAATTTGGCACGATTGGCCTGAGATGCCTGGTCATTATTGAATGGGTCTCAGTGTGCGAAGTATTAAAAATCTTGGACCATTTAGTACCTTATGGGAACACCAGTTTAATTGAGCGCCAGCTAGAACAAACAGCGCGGCAAACACCAGGGATTCACTGATGTCATGTCATATTAACACTTCCCTTTTAAGAGGACAGTGATGTTGACCCTGAGTTTAGTGGCTTTGAGATGGATGTGGCCACAAGTGGTCGAGGAAATATCAAAAACCTCAATAATAACCTATGTGCAACATCCTTTCAATTTTGATACCACTGGTAGTGTCATCTTGCCAGAAATGTCCTGTAACCTATGCCCTAAGTAAAGAGAAACAATTCTGGAACATGGTGTTTGGAGGAATGCGGCTAGGCCTGTACACGCGTCCGTCTTGTTCCATGTTTTTTCGTGTTTTTCGCGGTCTCCTTTACGTGCTAGAACCTTAAAACTGTGCCAGTGATCGTATAAGGTACATCCCTCCAGTGCTCGCAACAAACCAGGCAGAAAACAGTTATACAGAGTCAAAAACAAGGGAATTAGTGTGCCAGAACATAGTGCCATAAAGCCAGAGGGGAACTTAAGTGCCGTGTGAAATAACAAATCAGAACGTTTATTTGTCAGAGGAAGGAAAGTCTCCCTGAAAATAGGGTGAAGATAGATCTGTATAGTGAATATATCAGTGGTGCCGTAGTATACAGATAAGTTAATAGATGTTAAAGTGAAAACATAGGCGGAAGTGTAGGCCTAACGAGTTTCGTGTTTGAAATCAGTTGCCAGCGGCCGCCGGGTCCTTACCACGCAAGTCCATGTATTGATAATTTTAAACTGTTAGTATACCTGACCAAAATCTAGTGATTACATTGATATAAAAATCTATGAAATACGAAAAGGTGCACAATCCTGAGGAAATACGTAATTTGTCCAGCTGAAAAATACGATAAACAGTGTCGAGTTGTGAGTTGTCAGTGAACGATTTCACCAACATAAGTCCGTATATCTTCCAGTCATCATAGAAAAAACAGCAGTGTTGTGGTGTAGAAAAAAAAACTAAACCCAGTAGAGTGAACCATAAGTGCACGGAAACCCAGGTGTTAAAGCGGGGTGAGGTTTACCAGGGTGCCAGAAGTAAACAGGGTGCCAGAGGTAAACCAGGGTGCCAGAGGTACGGCTGCCGTACAGTAGGAGCTGCCAGAAGGACCGGTTTTTATCTCCAACACGCAAGTTATACTCTTGTACCATACCGATCATTATTACTCTGTTTAATCATCTTCCAGTGGTCTGTCTCGCGTAACCCAAACAACCCCTACAGGATTCATTAAATAAGTGACACTGGATCTCGTCAGATCCAAGAAATAAGGGAACCATTGACTGGATTCAAAACTGGTATCCTTGTCCGGATTCAATAAGCGGACGGAGTTTTAGGGACCTTATCAAACACCCAAACAATAACAATAACTTTTATGAGGTAAGATTGTCCAAACACTTACACATGCAAATAAAATAGATACGATACAAATAGACGGATCACCACTTCAGGGAACCTATTAGTAGAATATACAGTAAAGCAACCAACAAAATCAATCATGAAACCCTGTGTAGTATGCAAACAAACAAGCAAACGTTCCTCTGCATGGATTACATGCAATTTTTGTGGTAAATGCTGCCACGCCCTTGTGTAGACATTCAAGACTCTACTACCCGAGATATTAAACAAGGGATGTGTTTTTGGTATGTCCAAATGAGACCGAACTGTGGAATAAAATCACATCGATATTAAAAGATGACAACACCAAATCGGACTTCATAAAAAATGACAGCTTTCTATAACAGTTGGGAAAGTAAAAATCAGGGCCAGATGGTGCTACCGCCCTGGTACAGATGTTGAAATGGTAGCCAGTAAATTTAAGAATGGAGAAATAAATGATGGTGACCTGAAGAGGGACAGTAGCTCTAGTGAAATAAATGATGGGGAAACAGGTGTAGATAAGGACACACACAAAACAGTGTTACAAACTAGCAATAACACGGTAGATAGTAAACAAGGGGATGCCCGGGGAAATACTGAAGATAAATTACCGGAAACAGTTGAAGGCTCCATTGTTAGCACTAGTAACGAAGACAGACACGAGACAGGAACACACCCACCAATGGGGAACACAGTCACAAAAAACCAGGGCAAACGGAAACCAGGCCTATGTGAATATTATGCACTTGGTATCTGCAGGCATGGAAAATCTGAGAAATCAGATGGGACATGCAATTATGATCACCTCAGAAAATGCCGTTCCCATATGAAAACAGGCAAAGGCAACCTCCCATCCTGTAAGTTTTTCCACCCTGAAATGTGCCACACATCAATTCAGGAAAGACAGTGCTATAACTTATATTGCCAGGCATACCACCTAAAGGGCAGGCGACACAGAACATCCAGACCATGGCAAAATCTGGGTAGCCACAGCCACTCTGGAGAGAGAGGTTTTTTAGTGCCAGGAAGGTAAAAAAGCTGGCAGGAAATGACAGAAATTGTACACCAACTGCAATCATTTCTGGAGTGGAATCACAGTCAGTGGCCTCCACTCCATTACAACAGATATTAGAGCCAGGAAAAAAAGACCCCCCCCCATACCACCAATACCACCAATCCAACTACATTCATCTTTGCTAATATACAGGGTCTAAAGCCAGCAACAAACAACAAGGTACCTTACATTCGTGGACTGCTTACAGAGTCAAATGCTATGTTTGCAGCTTTCACAGAGACCCACATAAAAGATCACTTGGACAATGAAATATGGATCCCGGGCTACAACCTATACAGGTGTGACAGAGTGAACAGGCAAAAAGGGGGGGTTGGCCTGTATATCACAGAGTCACTTATATGTTCAGAACTACTAAATGCCTCAAATGATGTAGTTGAAGTATTAGCAATAAAGGTTGAGAATCAAAACCTGGTCATCGTGGTTGTCTACAAACCCCCGGATGCAACGTCCCAACAATTCCAGGAACAGCTTCTGAAAATTGACCACTGTCTGGAAAATCTTCCAGCTCCTGCCCCCAACATCTTGCTACTGGGGAATTTCAACCTCAGGCACCTAAAATGGAGGAACATTGCAAACAATGTGGTAGCAGAGATAACACCAGGAGGCAGCTCAGATGAAAATTCACACATGCATGAACTTTTAAATCTCTGCACCAAGTTCACCTTAAACCAGCAAATAGTAGAGCCCACAAGATTAGAGAATACGCTGGACCTCATCTTCACCAACAATGATGATCTGATACGAAATGTCATCATATCAAAAACAATATACTCAGATCACAACATAATAGAGGTCCAGACATGCATGCGGGGAGCCCCAGATCAACAAAATGTGATCAGCCGCGAGGGAGCTTTCTCCAAATTCAACTTCAATAACAAAAACATAAGGTGGGACCAAGTAAACCAAGTCCTAAATGATATAAACTGGGAAGATTGCCTAAGCATCACAGATCCCAACCTATGTCTAGAACAAATTAACTCTGTGGTACTTGAGGTTTGTTCAAGGCAAATTCCCTTAAGGAAAAGGAGGAGAAGATGCAAACTAGAAAGAGAGAGGCGCTCCCTATGTAGGCGAAGGCAAAGAATAACGGAGCGGCAACAGGAGGCCAATATCTCTGAAATACGTAGGGAGACACTAGTCAGAGAAATAGCAAACATCGAATTAAAACTAAAGGAATCTTACAGGAATGAAGAGACACGGGAAGAACTAAAAGCCATAAATGAAATTGAAAGAAACCCTAAGTATTTCTTTTCCTATGCAAAATCAAAGTCGAGAACAACATCCAGTATTGGGCCCCTACTTAAACGGGATGGGTCCTACACAGATGACAGCAAGGAAATGAGTGAGTTACTTAAATCCCAGTATGACTCAGTTTTTAGCGAGCCACTAACCAGACTGAAAATCGAAAACCTAAATGAATTTTTTATGAGAGTGCCACAGAACTTGACAGACGCATGCCTTTCTGACATCACCACGACGCCAAATGACTTCGAAAAGGCAATAAATGACATGCCCATGCACTCCGCTCCAGGCCCAGACTCATGGAACTCCGTGTTCATCAAGAACTGCAAGAAGCCCCTATCACATGCTTTTAACATCCTATGGAGAGGAGCATGGACACTGGGATCGTCCGCAGCTACTAAAAACAACAGACATAGCCCCGCTCCACAAAGGGGGCAGTAAAGCAATAGCAAAGAACTACAGACCAATTGCGCTAACGTCCCATATCATAAAAATCTTTGAAAGGGTTCTAAGAAGCAAGATCACCACCCATCTTGATACCCATCAATTGCACAACCCAGGACAGCATGGGTTTAGAGCAGGCCGCTCCTGTCTGTCCTAACTACTGGACCACTACGACAAGGTCCTGGATGCTCTAGAAGATAAACAGAATGCAGATGTTATATACACAGATTTTGCAAAAGCCTTTGACAAGTGTGACCATGATGTAATAGCACACAAAATGCGTGATAAAGGAATAACAGGAAAAGTTGGTAGATGGATCTATAATTTCCTAACATGTAGAACACAAAGAGTAGTAGTCAACAGAGTAAAGTCTGAGGCAGCTACTGTGAAAAGCTCTGTTCCACAAGGCACAGTACTTGCTCCCATCCTATTCCTCATCCTCATATCAGACATTGACAGGGATATAAGCCACAGTGCTGTGTCTTCCTTTGCAGATGACACCCGAATCTGTATGACAGTGTCCACCGTTGAAGACACTGCAAGACTCCAAGCAGACATAAACCAAATCTTTAAATGGGCTGCAGAAAACAATATGAAGTTCAATGATGAGAAATTTCAATTACTCAGATACGGAAAACGTGAAGAAATTAAAACTTCATCGGAGTACAAAACTAATTCCAACCACACAATAAAGTGAAAAACTAATGTCAAAGACCTGGGAGTGATCATGTCAGAGGATCTCACCTTCAAGGACCATAACAAAGTAGCAATTGCATCTGCTCGAAAAATGACAGGATGGATAATGAGAACCTTCAAAACCAGGGATGCCAAGCCCATGTTGACACTTTACAGATCGCTTGTTCTATCTAGGCTGGAATATTGCTGCACACTAACTGCACCTTTCAAGGCGGGTGAAATTGCTGACCTTGAAAATGTGCAGAGAACCTTCACCGCACGCATAAGTGCGATAAACCACCTCAACTACTGGGAACGCTTGAAGTTCCTAAACCTGTACTCTCTAGAACGCAGGCGGGAGAGATATATTATTATATACGTACACATGGAAAATTCTCGAGGGCTTAGTACCAAACTTGCACACAAAAATCACTCCCTACGAAAGCAAAAGACTCGGCAGGCAATGTAACATCCCCCCAATGAAGAGCAGGGGTGCCACTAGCACGTTGAGGGACAACACAATAAGTGTCAGGGGCCCAAGATTGTTCAACTGCCTCCCAGCATACATCAGGGGGATTACCAACAAACCCCTGGCTGTCTTCAAGCAGGCACTGGACAGGCACATGACCAGCCAGGCTGTGGTTCGTACGTTGGACTGCGTGCGGCCAGCAGTAACAGCCTGGTTGATCAGGCTCTGGTCCAACAGGAGGCCTGGTCACAGACCAGGCCGCGGGGGCGTTGACCCCTGGAATTCTCTCCAGGTAGACTCCAGGTAGGTAATACATGTTTGGCAGGCTGGGTGACTGGTTGGCTGGCTGGCTGGTTGGCTTTGGCTGATTGACTTTGGCTGTCTCTATTTCTGTCTGTCTGTATCTATATCTGTCTCTGTCTATCTCTGTCTCTATCTCACAGGTACACATAAATACAATTATGCATAGTGTATATTACCTAGGATAACCTAAAAAAATCCAGACAAAGTCCTATATTGTGCTTGTAGATAAAAGGCATAATAAGCATGACTAGAAAGTAATATGCATTTTCACTTGTTCAGGAATCAGACATGACGTCTCTGCATCGTGTGTAATACCTGTTGGTTCATGAGTGGCTATCTCTCTGAGACAGATAGGAAGACAGACAAACAGGCAGACAGAAAGCCAGATAAGCAGAGACAGAGCTAAACAAACAGACAGATAGATAGATAGACAAACAGATAGACAGACATATTTATGTGTAACAGTGAAAACAAATAAAGTCAGGGCAGTGCATGATCATCAAGTGTCACTCCACTGCTGCAGTGTCAACAGTGGAGTGACACTCGTCTTACACCATGCTTGAAGGAGTTTTATAAACATACTCCAGCATATCTAAAACATTGCTGGGACCTACAAATACTTTGTATATATTTCTAGACAATAGTATGTGACCAAGGCAGGTGAAAAGGTTCACCTGTCAGTGTGTTTGTGACTATTTGAGTACAGCCTTTCCTCACTTAGCGACGTACTCGTTTACCGATGCCTCGGACTTACGACGCGCTCTCTGACCAGTATTCATACCTAAATAATGTATATTAGAGCTGATATACTCTATTCTGTTTATTTTAATATACGTACAGTACACTACTGTATAAACATTTAAAAATATACGCGAAATGTTATAAATGGTGCAAAGGTGACATTAAAACAATATCAAAGATGGTTGACACAAACTCACTACCATTATAGTATGCTTCTCACTTAGCGACAAATTCGTTTAACCTTTTGATGGTCGAGACCCTCGATCCTTAACTCCCACCCAGGGTCAAAAGACATTCTAAAAAATAATTTATTTTTTCTTACCAAAATCTTAAGACTATTTTTCCAAGTGTTTTAGTAAAAAAAAAAAAAAAAAAAATTTTGCAATCAATACTACTCATGTATCATGCAAGGTTTATTATGTCATGAATCATGGGCTTTATGCTAATGTAATGATGCAAAATAAAAATTTTTTAATTTACCCAGCCTATCCTAGAATTATATCTTGTGCTTAGAATTATAATTATAGTCATTTTCATGTCATGCAAGGTATATCATGTTATTAATTATGGGCTTAATGATAATACAGTGGTACCCCGACTTACGATGGTCCCCAAACACACCCTTTTATGTAAGTTGATTTTTTTAAATGCTTTTGAAAGTGTAATTTTGGGGTTCTAAAAGGACTAGTCTATTTTACATCATTTCTTATGGAGATAAATTCGTTTGGTAATGGCACTTGAACAGCATTCTGGAATGAAAAAATATCGTAAGTCGGGGTACCACTGTACATATAAGTACACACACACAAACACACATTCACACAAGCATGCATACACTGCATTACCTCATCCACTCCCCATACCATGTTATATGATAAGTTCCTCCTGCAGGTGAGTATGATCGGAGTGGGTACACTACACCGCCTGTGCCAACCACCCTTGCTCCTAGTGACTTCTGTGCCTATGGCTGGACTCTCAAGGATGAACATTGCTATCAGGTATGGCAGACATGGAGTTTATCAGCATCCTTTTCTGTATACGTATTTAGTGCAT
The DNA here is from genome assembly GCA_009830355.1 of Cherax destructor. NCBI lineage: Eukaryota > Metazoa > Arthropoda > Malacostraca > Decapoda > Parastacidae > Cherax > Cherax destructor. Next base: position 10,508 of record WNWK01052510.1, read on the forward strand.
TATTACATGTACATACAGTGGAGCCTTGGAATACGACCATCTCCCTACTCGAACAAAGCTCAGCACTTGACCAAACAAATACGACCTGCCAGAACTTTGCTGTAAACTATTTCGTGTTTCTTCAAATTTTTTGGTGTTTTTTTGTATTACAGTGGACCCCTGGATAACGCCCATAATTCGTTCCAGAATGCTGTTCGAGTGCTGTTACCAAACAAATTTGTTCCCATAAGGAATAATGTAAATTAGATTAGTCTGTTTAGACCCCCAAAAATACACTTACAAAGGCACTTACATAATTGTTCGAGTTTGGAGCAGTACGTAAACCGGGGGTCCACTGTACTATTTGTATAAATAAGTCACCATGGGGCCTACGATGATTAGTGATAACAGCCAACCAAACAAAATTGGTTGGGAAGAACTTGTTCAATACTCAAACGGAGCAGCACTCGAACAGCCTTCTGGAATGAATTAAGGTCGCATACCGAGGTTCCACTGTAGTACAGTGGTACCTCGACTTACGATGCTATCATCTTACGTTATATTCGATAACCGATTTTTATAACGTAAGAAATTTGAATGCGACATCCGATGATTGATTCGTCTTACGACTTTCGTACCGGACCTGTCCGCTTGGCGCCCAGCTGAGCGCGCACTCCAGGGAGCGTCAGTGTGCTATTGTTTACAAGTGAGAGCGACCACCCACCCACACCCACGCATTCATACCAGTATATTGTCATTATTCCACTGTTTTTAGTGCTTGCAACTGCTAAATAAGCCACCATGGGCCCCAAGAAAGCTCCTAGTGCCAAGCCTGTGGTAAAGAATGTGCAGGGAGTGAAGCATTCATGCAGGGAGTGTAGCATTTATGCAGGGAGTGTAGCAGGCATGCAGGGAGTGTAGCAGGCATGCAGGGAGTGTAGCAGGCATGCAGGGAGTGTAGCAGGCATGCAGGGAGTGTAGCAAAGATGCAGAGAGTGTAGCAGGCATGCAGGGAGTGTAGCAGGCATGCAGGGAGTGTAGCAAAGATGCAGGGAGTGTAGCAAGGATGCAGGGAGTGTAGCAAGGATGCAGGGAGTGTAGCAAGGATGCAGGGAGTGTAGCAAGGATGCAGGGAGTGTAGCAGGGATGCAGGGAGTGTAGCAGGCATGCAGGGAGTGTAGCAGGCATGCAGGGAGTGTAGCAGGCATGCAGGGAGTGTAGCAAAGATGCAGAGAGTGTAGCAGGCATGCAGGGAGTGTAGCAGGCATGCAGGGAGTGTAGCAAAGATGCAGGGAGTGTAGCAAGGATGCAGGGAGTGTAGCAAGGATGCAGGGAGTGAGCAAGGATGCAGGGAGTGTAGCAAGGATGCAGGGAGTGTAGCAAGGATGCAGGGAGTGTAGCAGGGATGCAGGGAGTGTAGTAGGCATGCAGGGAGTGTAGCATTCATGCAGGGAGTGTAGCATTCATGCAGGGAGTGTAGCATTCATGCAGGGAGTGTAGCATTCATGCAGGGAGTGTAGCATTCATGCAGGGAGTGTAGCATTCATGCAGGGAGTGTAGCATTCAAAGAAAAGGCCAGTAACCCCAGAAAAGAACTTGGTACTGCAGGTGTTAATGGAAGGATTCTTCCCCAAACACTAAGCATACTACCCACCTTCTCCCCTCCTCCGTCCT
>WNWK01052511.1:0-12159 GCA_009830355.1 Cherax destructor
GAAAAACTATTTTTAGATAAAATATACTTGAGAAGCTTCCTAAAAAAAAACATAAAATTTTTTATTTTCCCCTAAATTTAATTTGGGGAAAATTTTATTTAAAAGTGGAAAATTAAATATTTTTGCTAAAAAAAGAGTTTTGCAGAAAAGCATCAAACCGTCTAAACGTCGAAATATGCCAAAAATCGATTTTAACATTTTTTTGAGCTTTTTAAGTTTCATGTATTTTCGAAAATAATATGAAAATTCATAAAAAAATTATTTTTTTAGATTTTTTTAAGGGTTTTTTTAAAAAAAAGTAAATAATTTATAAATATTAAAAATGCTATAAAAATTATTTTTTAAAAATTTTAGATTTTAAAAGGATTTTTAAGGTTTTCTGAAAAAAATTTTTTTTATAAAATATACCTTAAATAAGCTTCCCCAAAAAAAATCATAAAATTTCTTACTTTTCCCCCAAAAATTTAATTGCAGAGAAAAATTTATTTAAAAGTGTGAAAATGTAATTTTTGCTAAAAAATGAGTTTTTCGAAAAAATCAAACCCTCTAAAACGTTAAATATGCAAAAAATAGATTTTTTTCACTTTTTTTAGCTTTTTTAAGTTTCAAAGTATTTTTCGAAAATAATTTTTAAAAATTATAAAAATATTGATTTTTTAGATTTTTTTAAAAAAAATTTTTTTTTAAAAATGTAAATAATTTTTAAATATTCAAAACAAAAAACTTGATTTTATTGATTTTTTTCATTAAAACCTTTTCAGGGGGTTTTTTGAAAACTTTTTTTTAAAAAAAAATATAAATTTTAAAATTCCCCAAAAAAAATCATAAAATTTTCTTCTTTTTCCTAAATTTCAATTGCAGAAATTTATTTAAAAAGTAAAAAAATAAGTATTTTAGCTAAAAAATGAGTTTTCGAAAAGCATCAAACCGCTCTAAAACGTCGAAAATGCCATAAAATGCATTTAGCACATTTTTCTGAGGGTTTAAAATTTCATTTTTTTTTGAAAAAAAATGAAATATTTATAAAAAAATTTTTATAATTTTTAAGGGATTTTTTTTAAAAAATTTAAAAATTTATAATTTTAAAAAAAAAGCTATAAAAATTATTTTATTGCATTTTTTTCATTTTTAAAAAATTTTTAAAGGGTTTTTTGAAAAAAAATTTTTTTATAAAAAAAACCCCTAAGAAGTTCCTAAAAGAAAATCATAAAATTTTTTTTTCTTTTCCCATAAATTTAATTTGCAGTAGAAATTCATTTTAAAAAAGTGAAAATGTAGATTTTAGCTAAAAAAAGGTTTTTCCCGAAAAAAATCAAAGCTCTAAAAAGTCGAAATATTCTTTTTTAAAAAAGATTTTAAACATATTTTATGTTTTTTTGAAAATAATATGAAATATTCAAAAAAAAATTGATTTTTTTTGATTTTTAAAAAGGGGTTTTTTTTAAAAAATGTAAATAATTTATAAATATTAAAAAATGCTATAAAACTTGATTTTTTGCATTTTTTGTTTAAGGGATTTTTAAGTTTTTGAAAACTATTTTTTTGATAAAATATACCTTGAGTAACTTCCAAAAGAAAATCTAAAATTTTCCTTTTCCCATAAATTTCAATTGAGTAAAAATTTTATTTAAAAATGTGAAAATGTAAATATTTTGTAAAAATGGTTTTTTAGAAAAGCATCAAACCGTCTAAACGTCGAAATATGAAAAATCTTTTTAAATTTTTTAGTTTTGTTTCATGTATTTTTGAAAATAATATAAATATTTAAAATATTGATTTTTATAGATTTTTTAAAGGGGTTTTTTTAAAAAAATGTAAATAATTTTTAAATATTAAAAAATAAAACTTGTTTTTTTCATTTTTGACGATTTAAAGCATTTTCAAGGATTTTCGAAAAAATATTTTTTTTGATAAAATATACCTTGAGTAACTTCCAAAAGAAAAACATAAAATTTTGCTTACTTTTCCATAAATTTCAATTGCAGTAAAATTCTATTTAAAGTTAAAATTAAGTATTTTAGCTAAAAATGAGTTTTTCGAAAAGCATCAAACCGCTCTAAAACGTCGAAATATGCAAAAAAAATTTTTCCAATTTTTTAGCTTTTTTGTTTATTATTTTTTGAAAATAATATGAAATATTCATAAAAAATTGATTTTTTTAAAATTTTTAATGGGATTTTTAAAAATATGTAAATAATTTATAAATTTTAAAAAAAGCTATAAAATTGTTTTTGCTTTTTTAGATTAACATTTTAATTTTTGAAAAATATTTTTTTTGATAAGGGTTTTCTGAAAAACTATTTTAGATAAAATATACCTGTGAATAAGCTTCCTAAAAGAAAATCATAAAATTTTGCTTACTTTTCCCATAAATTTCAATTGCAGTAGAAATTTATTTAAAAGTTTGAAAATGTAAGTATTTTCTAAAAATGAGTTTTGCCAGAAAAGCACTCAAACCGCTCTAAAACGTTGAAATATGCAATAAAATATGATTTTAGCACTTTTTTGAGCTTTTAATGTTTCATGTATTTTCGAAAATAATATGAAATATTATATAAAAATATTGATTTTTATAGATTTTTAATAGGATTTTTTTAAAATATGTAAATAATTAATAAATATTCAAAAATGCTATAAAACTTGATTTTATTGCATTTTTTTACGATTTAAGGCTTTTCAGGATTTTCTGAAAACTATTTTAGATAAAATATACCTATGAGTAAGCTTCCAAAAGAAAATCATAAAATTTTGCTTACTTTTCCCATAAATTTCAATTGCAGTAGAAATTTATTTAAAAGGTGAAAATCTAAGTATTTTAGCTAAAAATGAGTTTTGTCAGAAAAGCATCAAACCGCTCTAAAACGTCGAAATATGCCATAAAATCTATTTTAGCACATTTTTCTGAGCTTTTAAAGTTTCATGTATTTTCGAAAATAATATGAAATATTCTATAAAAATATTGATTTTTATAGATTTTTAATGGGATTTTTTAAAAATATGTAAATAATTTATAAAATAAAAATGTATAAAACTTATTTTATTGCATTTTTTGACGATTTAAGATTTTCAAGGATTTTCTGAAAACTATTTTTAGATAAAATATACCCATAAGTAAGCTTCCTAAAAGAAAATCATAAAATTTTGCTTCTTTTCCCATAAATTTCAATTGCAGTAGAAATTTATTAAAAGTGTGAAAATGTAAGTATTTTAGCTAAAAAATGAGTTTTGCCAGAAAAGACTCAAACCGCTCTAAACGTCTAAATATGCAATAAAATACGATTTTAGCATATGTTTCATGTATTTTTCGAAATTAATATGAAATATTCTATAAAAATATTGATTTTTATAGATTTTTAATAGGATTTTTTAAAATATGTAAATAATTAATAAATATTCAAAAATGCTATAAAACTTGATTTTATTGCATTTTTTGACGATTTAAGGCATTTTCATGGATTTTCTGAAAAACTATTTTTTAGATAAAATATACATGATAAGCTTCCTAAAAGAAAATCATAAAATTTTGCTTACTTTTCCCATAAATTTCAATTGCGTAGAAATTCTATTTAAAAGTGTGAAAATGTAAGTATTTTAGCTAAAAATGAGTTTTGCCAGAAAAGCACTCAAACCGCTCTAAACGTCGAAATATGAAATAAAATACGATTTTAGCATAAAGTTTCATGTATTTTTCGAAAATAATATGAAATATTTTATAAAAATTGATTTTTATAGATTTTTAATGGGGTTTTTTTAAAAAAATGTAAATAATTTATAAATATTCAAAATGCTTTTAAAACTTGATTTTATTGCATTTTTGACGATTTTTTACGATTTAAGGCATTTTCAGGATTTTTGAAAACTATTTTTTAGATAAAATATACTATGAGAAGCTTCCTAAAAGAAAATCATAAAATTTTGCTTACTTTTCCCATAAATTTCAATTGCAGTAGAAATTATTTAAAAGTGAAAATTAAGTATTTTAGCTAAAAATGAGTTTTCAGAAAACATCAAACCGTCTAAAACGTCGAAATATGATAAAATACGATTTTAGCACATTTTTCTGAGTTTTTAATGTTTCATGTATTTTTCGAAAATAATATGAAATTCTTAAAAATATTGATTTATAGATTTTTAATGGGATTTTAAAAATATTAAATAATTATAAATATTCAAAAATGCTATAAACTTGATTTTATTGCATTTTTTGACGATTTAAGGCATTTTAGGATTTTCTGAAAAAATTTTTAGATAAAATATCAATGAGGAAGTTCCTAAAGAAAATCATAAAATTTGCTTACTTTTCCCATAAATTTCAATTGCAGTAGAAATTCTATTTAAAAGTGTGAAAATGTAATATTTTTAGTAAAATGATTTTGCAGAAAAGCATCAAACCTCTAAAAGTCAAATATGCAATAAAATAGATTTTAGCCATTTTCTGAGCTATTTAAGTTTCATGTATTTTTCGAAAATAATATAAATATTCTATAAAATATGATTTTTTAGATTTTTAGATTTTAAAAAAGTAAATATAAAAATATTAAGCATATATCTGATTTTATGTTTCATGTATTTTCGAAAATTATAGAAATATTCTAAAAATATTATTTTTATAGATTTTTATAGGATTTTAAAAAGAAAATAATAAAAATATTAACTTCCAAAAATTAATTAGTAGATTTACTTTAAAGGAATTTTAAGATTTTTAAAATGATTTTTCAGATAAAATATACCTAAAGTGAAATCTAAAAAAAATTTTAAAATTTTCTACTTTTTAAATTTCAATTTTCAAGAAATTATATTTAAAGTTGAAAATTTATAATTTTAGTGAATGAGTTTTAAAATATGAAAAATTAAAATTCTAAAATGTCAAAAATATTTTTAGCATTTTTCTAGATTTTAATTTTCAAAATATTTTTAATATAAATATAAAATATTATTTTATAGATTTTTAATGGGATATTTTAAATTCTAAATAATTTATAAATATTCAAAATGCTATAAAACTTGATTTTATTATTTTTGACATGTTTGCATTTTCAGGAATTTCTGAAAAGTATTTAGATAAAATCATTAGAAGTTTCTAAAAGAAAATCTTAAAGTTTATGTACTTTTCCATAAATTTCAATTCAGTAAAATTTATTTTAATGTGAAAATTAAGTATTTTTTAAAAATGAGTTTTAGAAAAGCTAAAACTGCTCTAAAACGTCAAATATGCAATAAAATATGATTTTAGCAATTTTCTGAGTTTTAAAGTTTCATGTATTTTGAAAATAAGAAATATCATAAAATATTGATTTTTATAGAATTTTATATTTTAAAAATATTAAATAAAATAAATATTAAAAATGTTAAAACTTGATTTTATTGCATTTTTGACATTACATTGATTTCTGAACTATTTTAATAAAATATACCTATGAGTAACTCAAAGAAAATCATAAATTTGCTATTTTCCATAAATTGGAAATTCATTTAATGTGAAATGTTTTAGCTAAATGAGTTTAGAAACATCAACGTCAACGTCGAAATATATAATATTTTGCATTTCTGAGCTTTTAATGTTTCGTATTTGAATAATATGAAATCTATAAAATATTGATTTTTCAAACCGCTCTAAAACGTCGAAATATGCAATAAAATAGATTTTAGCACATTTTTCTGAGCTTTTAATGTTTCATGTATTTTTCGAAAATAATATGAAATATTCTATAAAAATTTGATTTTTATAGATTTTTAATGGGATTTTTTAAAAATATGTAAATAATTTATAAATATTAAAAATGCTATAAAACTTGATTTTATTGCATTTTTTGACGATTTAAGGCATTTTCAGGATTTTCTGAAAAACTATTTTTAGATAAAATATACATATGAGGAAGCTTCCTAAAAGAAAATCATAAAATTTTGCTTACTTTTCCCATAAATTTCAATTGCAGTAGAAATTCTATTTAAAAGTGTGAAAATGTAAGTATTTTAGCTAAAAAATGAGTTTTGCCAGAAAAGCATCAAACCGCTCTAAAACGTCGAAATATGCAATAAAATACGATTTTAGCACATTTTTCTGAGCTTTTTAAAGTTTCATGTATTTTCGAAAATAATATGAAAATTCTATAAAATATTGATTTTTATAGATATTTGGATTTTTTAAAAATATGTAAATAATTAATAAATATTAAAAATGCTATAAAACTTGATTTTATTGCATTTTTGACGATTTAAGGCATTTTTAGGGATTTTCTGAAAACTATTTTTAGATAAAATATACCTATGAGTAAGCTTCCTAAAAGAAAATCATAAAATTTTGCTTACTTTTCCCATAAATTTCAATTGCAGTAGAAATTCTATTTAAAAGTGTTTAAAATGTAAGTATTTTTAGCTAAAAATGAGTTTTGCCAGAAAAGCACTCAAACCGGTCTAAAACGTCGAAATATGCAATAAAATACGATTTTAGCACATTTTCTGAGCTTTTAATGTTTCATGTATTTTCGAAAATAATATGAAATATTCTATAAAAATATTGATTTTATAGATTTTTAATGGGATTTTTAAAAATATGTAAATAATTTATAAATATTCAAAAATGCTATAAAACTTATTTTATTGCATTTTTGACGATTTAAAGCATTTTCAAGGATTTTCTGAAAAACTATTTTTTAGATAAAATATACCTATAGTAAGCTTCCTAAAGAAAATCATAAAATTTTGCTTACTTTTCCATAAATTTCAATTGCAGTAAAATTCTATTTAAAAGTGTGAAAATCTAAGTATTTTAGCTAAAAATGAGTTTTGTCAGAAAAGCATCAAACCGCTCTAAAACGTCGAAATATGCCAATAAAATCGATTTTAGCACATTTTTCTGAGCTTTTAAAGTTTCATGTATTTTTCGAAAATAATATGAAATATTCTATAAAAATATTGATTTTATAGATTTTTAATGGGATTTTTAAAAATATGTAAATAATTAATAAATATTCAAAAATGCTATAAAACTTGATTTTATTGCATTTTTGACGATTTAAGGCATTTTCAAGGATTTTCTGAAAACTATTTTTAGATAAAATATACCTATAGTAAGACTTCCTAAAAGAAAATCATAAAATTTTGCTTACTTTTCCCATAAATTTCAATTGCAGTAGAAATTCTATTTAAAAGTGTGAAAATTAAGTATTTTAGCTAAAAAATGAGTTTTGCCAGAAAAGCACTCAAACCGCTCTAAAACGTCGAAATATGGAATAAAATACGATTTTAGCCATTTTCTGGTTTTTAATGTTTCATGTATTTTTCGAAAATAATATGAAATATTCTATAAAAATATTGATTTTATAGATTTTTAATGGATTTTTAAAAATATGTAAATAATTAATAAATATTCAAAAATGCTATAAAACTTGATTTTATTGCATTTTGACGATTAAGAGCATTTTCAAGGATTTTCTGAAAAACTATTTTTAGATAAAATATAACTGTGAGTAAGCTTCCTTAAAGAAAATCATAAAATTTTGCTTACTTTTCCCATAAATTTCAATTGCAGTAGAAATTCTATTTAAAAGTGTGAAAATGTAAGTATTTTAGCTAAAAATGAGTTTTGCCAGAAAAGCACTAAAACCGCTCTAAAACGTCGAAATATGCAATAAAATACGGATTTTTAGATATGTTTCATGTATTTTCGAAAATAATATGAAATATTCTATAAAAATATTGATTTTTATAGATTTTTAATGGGATTTTTTAAAAATATGTAAATAATTTATAAATATTCAAAATGCTATAAAACTTGATTTTATTGCATTTTTGACGATTTAAGGCATTTTCAAGGATTTTTGAAGAATTTTTAGATAAAATATACATATGGAAGCCCAAAAGAAAATCATAAATTTTGCTTACTTTTCCATAAATTTCAATTCGGTAGAAATTCTATTTAAAAGTGTGAATGTAAGTATTTTAGCTAAAAAATGAGTTTTGAAAAAGCTCAAACCGCTCTAAAACGTCGAAATATGCAATAAAATACGATTTTAGCACATTTTCTGAGCTTTTAAAGTTTCATGTATTTTCGAAAATAAATGAAATATTCTATAAAAATATTGATTTTAAGATTTTTAGATTTTTAAAAATATGTAAATAATTAATAAATATTCAAAATGCTATAAAACTTGATTTTATTGCATTTTTGACGATTCAAAAGCATTTTCAAGGATTTTCGAAAAACTATTTTTAGATAAAATATACCTGTGAGTAAGCTTCCTAAAAAAATCATAAAATTTGCTATTTTCCCATAAATTTCAATTGCAGTATAAATACTATTTAAAAGTGAAAATCTAAGTATTTTAGCTAAAAAATGAGTTTTGTCAGAAACCTCAAACTGCTCTAAAACGTCGAAATATGCCATAATGATTTTAGCACATTTTCTAGGCTTTTAATGTTTCATGTATTTTTCGAAAATAATATTGATTTTTAAATATTGATTTTATAATGGGATTTTTAAAAATATGTAAATAATTAATAAATATTAAAATGCTATAAAACTGATTTTATGCATTTTTGACATTTAAGGCATTTTCAAGGATTTTGAAAACTTTTTTTTAGATAAAATATACCTGTGAGTAAGCTTCCTAAAGAAAATCATAAAATTTTGCTTACTTTTCCCATAAATTTCAATTGCAGTAGAAATTCTATTTAAAAGTGTGAAAATATAAGTATTTTAGCAAAAATGTTTTTTAAAAAAAAGCCCAAACCGGTCTAAAACGTCAAATATGGAAAAATACTTTTTTAAGCACATTATTCTGGTTTTTAATTTTCATTATTTTCGAAAATAATATGAAATATTCAAAAAAATATTGTTTTAAAAGATTTTTAATGGGTTTAAAAAAAATATTAAATAATTTATAAATATTCAAAAATTTTTAAAACTTGATTTTATTGCTTTTGACAATTAAAACTTTCGGTTTTTTTAAAATTTTTTAAGCTACATGGGAGAAAAAATTAGATGGGATACAAAAAATAGTCAGTAAAAAAAAGAGGGTAAGGTTTATAAAAAAAAAGGGAAAAGGATTAGGGTGGGATAAAAAATATTGGGATAGATGGGCTGTGAGTGTTGGCAATGGGGTCAAAATGTAGGGGTAGTTTAAAAAATGTGGTGTTAGGTGTTCGAAAGTTTGGGTTTACAGGGAGTGGGTGGGGGGGGAAAAGGGCGATTGGTGGAATGATGATTAAAAATTAAAGGGGGAAAAAAGTTAGCTTTGAGGGTTTTTTTACAAAGTAGAAGTGATAAAAGGGGGGAAAGTATATGGAAAAAAAAAGAGGGTTAAAAAGTGGTGAAGCAATGAAAAAAAAGGGCAGATGAGAAGTGGGTGAGATTTATGAAATTTTGTTGAAAATAAAAAATTTTGGAAAAAATTTAAAAAAGTTGAAAGCCTAGAAACAAATGGATTTGACATTAAAAAAAGGGGAAGTTATTAAAGGGGGAAATTAAGGGGTATGGAAGATGGAAGTATTTTAAATTTGTTAAATTGGGGGTAAGGGGGGGAAGCTGTAATTTCGTGTAAAAGGGGGAGGAAAAAACATCTTGAGGGTGTGGAAAACCAGTTGTGGGTGTGGGGGGAAGTTCGTGAGGCAGTGGGTAGAATAAAGGGGGGTAAGGCAGCTGGGATTGATGGGAAAAAAAATAAATTTTAAAAAGCAGGTGGGGAAAATTTTTGGATGGTTGGGGCTATTTTTTTAAAATATAGAAGGGGGAAGGGAAAACCCGGGGTTGGCAAGGGGGGGCGTTATTTTCCCTTTTTTATAAAGGAAAGGGGGGGCAAAAGAGTGAAAAAATTTGGGGGGAAAAGTCTGTTGAGTTTTTCCTGGAAAATTAAAAGGGAGAGTTTTTTTAAAAAGAATTAAGAGTAAAACAAAAAACAGGATAGCAGATGAACAAGGGTTTTTTGGAAAGGTGGGGGTTGAAAACCAAAATGTTTACAGTGAAATAAAATTTTTAACAGTTTTGGATAAGGGTAAATATTTTTTTTGGCATTTATGGTTTTGGGAAAAAAGGGTATGATAGGGTGGAAGGGGGGCAATGTGGCAGATGTTGCGGGGGTATGGAATGGAGGAAGGTTAGAAAGCAGTGAAGATTTTTTTTGAGGATAGTGAGGCTCGGTTGGGGTTTTGTGGAGGGGGGGCTTTTTCCCCATTAAAAGGGGGCCTTGGGGAGGATTTGATTCCCGGGGGTTTTCAATATATTTATAGATGGGGTTGAAAGGAAGTAAGGGGTCTTGGAAAGGGGTTTTGGGGGGTAAAAAAAAAACAAATACAAAGTGGGGGTTGTAAAGTTTTTTTTGCTGATGACACTTTCTTTTAAATTCTGAAGAAAAAGCTGCAGAGGTTGGTGAAGGGGTTTATAGGGTTTTAAAAAAAAAAATTGGGAAATGAATATAGGAAAGAGTAAGGTGATGAGGATAACAAAAAAAAAGGTGACAAAGATTGAATATCAGATTGGGGGGGGGGTATGGAAGGGGGAAAGTATTCAGATATTTGGGAATTTTGGCATGTCGGCCCCGGTGGGTCCCCTGAAGGATGAGGTGAATCATAGGGGGTATGAGGGGAAAAAGGGGGTGGAACTTGGGTCTGTGGGGACAAAAGAACCTTGTCCATGGAGTAAAGGGGGAAGGGTATGTTTACCAAGCTCTTATATGGGTGTAAAAATGGGTGATGAATGTTGCAACGGGGGAAGGGGGGGCGTGGGATGTCATGTCTGGGTCAATTTGGTGTGAATATAATGCAAAAAAATTCGGGTTTGGAAATTGGGGGGGTGGGGGGTTTCCAAAACGATTGTCCAGAGGCGAGGGGTTGTTGAGATGGTTTGGACATTGAAGAATGGAACAGGGGAAGTGACTTGAGGGGGGTATAAATCTGTAGTGGAGGGAAGGGGGGGAAAGGTCCCCTAGGAAAGGTTGGAGGGGGGGGTAAAGGAAGTTTTGTGTGCAGGGCTTGGACTTCCGCAAGCATTGGTATTTGGTAGGGGGAAAAGGGCATTTGGTTTTTATTTTTGGGTGTAGTTGGAAAAAATTTTGAAATTAGAAACCGGGGGGGGAATATTCTGGGGGTAAGAAAAAAAATGCCGGGGCTCTGAAGGAGGTTTAATTTCAGTTTTTTTAAATGTAGTGTAAAGCCCCCCTTTGGCAAGGAAAAATATGGGGGTGATGAAAGTTTTTTTTTTTTGGCCCCCCCTGCCTTGGTGAACGGGCCCATGTGTTAATAAAAAAAAAAAAAAAAAAAATGAGTAAACGTCCCCAAAAAAAATTAAAAATTTTATTACTTTTTTCCCTAAATTTTTGGTAGAAATTCTATTTAAAAGTGAAAAAAAAATATTTTTGCTGAAAAATGATTTTGCCAAAAAACTCAACCCCTAAAAAGTCGAAATATGCAATAAAATACGATTTTAGCACATTTTCTAAAATTTTTTTAAGTTTTTTTTTTCGAAAATAATTAAAAAATTCAATAAAAATATTGATTTTTTTTGATTTTTTAAAAGGTTTTTTTTAAAAAATGTAAATAATTTATAAATATTCAAAAATGCTATAAAACTTGATTTTATTCATTTTTAAATTTTTAAAAACTTTTGGATTTTCTGAAAAGAATTTTTTGATAAAATATACATATGGGGAAAACCCAAAAAAATCATAAAATTTTGCTTATTTTTTTAATTTAGTGGCATTTTGGGTTTTCTGGCTTTTTTTTTTAGATAAAAATATACCATGGGGAATTAAAACCAAAAAAAAATTAAAATTTTCTTTTCATAATTTCAATTTAAGGGGAAATTCTTTTAAAAAAAGGGGGAAAATTTTTTTTATTAAAAAAAAGTTTTGCAAAAACTCAAACCCTCTAAAACGTCGAAATATGATAAAATGATTTTTAAAATTTTCTGCTTTTAAGTTTTATTATTTTGAAAAAAAATGAAATATTCTATAAAAATATTATTTATAGATTTTTAATGGGGTTTTAAAAAATGTAAATAATTTATAAAAATTAAAAAAGTTAAAAAGATTTTTTTGATTTTTACGATTTTAAGCATTTTTAAAATTTTCAAAAATATTTTTTAGAAAAATATACCTGTGATAAGCTTCCCAAAAAAAAATCATAAAATTTGCTTATTTTTATAAATTTCAATTGCAGTAGAAA
>WNWK01052512.1:0-12159 GCA_009830355.1 Cherax destructor
TTTTGTTTAAGAAAAAATTTTTATAGCTGCCCGGATAAAAAGATAACAGATAAAAGTAACAAATAAAAATTTTTTCCAAATGAGTTGATGGCGGATTGCAGTAAAGAAGGAATTAGAAGTCTACAGCCATTGGAAATTTAAAAAAAATAAAAGAATAAAGTTTAAGACGGAACCCATAGTACTGAAATTGGTAATTGCAGACACCTCAAACCCAAATGCAGAAATCAGGAAAAACAACTTGTTAAAAAAGGCTTTCTTTAGAACTGCAATTATATGAACCCCCAACACAAACAAGAGCTATATGACTGGAGGATAAGAAAAACAGCCTTGGCAGAATAATAGAGCTACCATTATGCTTCACTGGGATGACTATGCGATTAAATATAAACATTGTAATTTGCAACGTATATAACTATTTTAATGATTGCTAGTGATATAAAATAATTTAAACTAAAAAAAAAATCTTGCTATATGAGTCTTTAGTAACACGTTATCAGCGGTATGAATAAATTTAAATAAAGTGACTGCGGGAATAAGTGAGAAACTCTGGATTACAGTATCTTCCAGAACAGGGAAGTTTCTTCAGAAATATGTTCAAAACCACTGGAGAAGCGAAAGATCAGGAGGACTTAGCCAAAGCATACAAGATACCCATACCTCTTTCCTTCACCCCTTCCCCATCCCCATATAACCACTCATACCCCGGACACCATTCCCTCAATTCATACGACCACCACAATAAGTAAAAGTGTGTAAACACAAACACAAACAAATACATAAAACATACAAACAAAAACCTTCCTTCATCTGCCAAATTTCCCCCTAACAAGTGCACAAACATTCTCCCTCACCTCCCCCTGAGTGTAGCTACAACAGTAAATAATCTTAAAGAGCGCCAAGACAAATTACGAAGAGTCAGAGACAAATGGTGGCAGTCGCATACACAGTTATACAATACTGATTACAACAGCTGCTAACCATACCAGTCTAAATGATAGTTGACACAGTCATTTTGTTCTAAATGCAGTGCCATAGAGTAATAAAATGCAAAATAGTATTTGTTATGTCATACTATCAAAGTATAATTGGACAAAGGCATATTTCTCTAAATATTAATAGTCATAGACATACCTTCTAAATAGTATTGGCCATAGTCATACCCTTCTATATTATATCATATATACTCATTCATTTCTAACTGGTATTAGCAGTAATGATTCCCCTCTAACACTGCTCAACGGCATACCATCTGAAATGGTACCTGAGTAACGCCACACAAAATAGTTTTGGACCGAGTGCAGATAAACAAAACAATCAGCCTGAGTTATAAATTGTGTTACACGTTATCGCTGTGATGGTCATAATGACCTGCTTTGTGTGTGGTAACAGCATTTGAGCTCAACGAGCGTTGATTGGACCAATGATATTGTTTAGCCCTTGAACACTCCGCGCAAATACGAATTAACTCATTTCCCCTCTAAATCCACCTATTTTTTATATAGATTTTTTTTAATGCCTATTGAACTTTTTAATTAGAATTATTTTTCTACTAAAATTGGCATAATTTCAGATTGGTTAGAATTTATTTTCATTCTTGAAAGCCTTGATGGTGTTAAAGGGATCTTGATATGGGTGTTTGGAGCTACCTTCCCCCTTCCTCGGATGAAACCTTAAAATATGCCATTCTCCAGGCGGTGTATAACCCTAACAAATTTTAGGAATTTTCATGTGATTATGTTAATAATAATACTGACAGGCTTTCACAGTTTGGTTTGCACAGTGTATCTGACTCAAGGACTGACACGGCGTATTTAGACGTAATGGGTGACACTGTCTTTGATGCCAATGGTTGACACAGTGTCTGTAGACATGATGGGTGACGCGGTGATGCTATCGCTGACACAGCGTCTGTAAGTAATGGTGACACCATCGCTGACGCAGCGTCTAAAAACGTAATGGATGTGTCACAGTGTCTCTGATATTATAGCTGATAGATCGTTTCTAGTGATAACAGCTGACACAGCGTCGCTGATCCTTTGGCTGCCACAGCGTCGCTGACACTTTGGCTGCCACAGCGTCGCTGACACTTTGGTGCCACAGCGTCGCTGACACTTTGGCTGCCACAACGTCGCTGACACTTTGGCTGACACAGCGTCGCTGACACCATATCAGACCTTAGGCAAGTCCATCTCATATTTAATACATCTCGTTCATATATTTTTCCAAGCAGGTTTAAATCTTCCAAAGGTTTCAGCTTCATACATTATGCATTGGCTCAACCCAGTAGACCAGTTGCACTGAGTGTTACATACATATTTTTCACTAGACTTATTACTGTATGTGTTGCTCTCCTTTCTCTAGTATATATTCTGCTGATGAGGACTCCAGGTGGTAGTCGAAATATAGGGTCTAATTTCCATTACTGCTTATCTTGCCTACATGTTCGTCTCCTTCAGCATATGTATATGTCGTACCGAATAGCTAAAACTTGCGATTTTGGCTTAAATAGTAACGTTCTTCTTGATGAATAAGGCAAGCGAAAATTTGTGTATATAATAATTCCGCAAAAATCATTCTGAACCTAACGAAAAAAAATATATTTCATTGTGTTTGTGTATTATTAAATTACTGTAAACTTATCTAAAGTATATTTAGTTGGATTAGGCTAAATTAAATTGCGCTTGTTATAATAAGTTTAGGTAAGTTTTCTAAGGTTCTTTTGGTACAAAATTATTCATTTTACATTAACATAAATGAAAAAATATATCTTTAAACGTATAAGAGAATTTTTTGAAAAGACTTAATTTTAAATGAGTTATTGCTAATTGACCAGTTTTACCTATTAGGCACGACATATATATATATATATATATATATATATATATATATATATATATATATATATATATATATATATATATATATATATATATATATGTATGTATATATATATATCTCAATAAGAACACTGCGACTAGCCAAGAACTCGAACCCATGTTGTTTTGGCCTGCCTCATGGTGAACGAAAACCACATGACGCTCTAACCCACAGGACCACCAAACCTACAAGAACCACGCGCCCAGCAGTGCTAGGTGTTTTACTGTGATCTGAGGACATACGGTGGTGTGGGTGCCTCAGCTAATTTCATTCTACTCCCGTTTTGTGTACTAGCCTCAACAAGCAGTATTTTATATTATTATACCCACGAACGAGTGGTATAGATCAATAAGAACACTGCGACTAGCCAAGGACTCGAACCCACGTTGTTTTCGTTCTTCTGCTTATTGTGATATCACCTGTTTACTGTGATCTTATTGCCATATGCACCCATATCCATCCTGTCGACGGTAGGCAAGCTACTAAGGGTACTCAAAGGCCTAGGAACTACATCTCAAAAATAATACGTATATATATATATATATATATATATATATATATATATATATATATATATATATATATATATATATATATATATATAAATTCATGCCGAATAGGTAAAACTGATCAATTAGCAAGAACACATTTAAAATTAAGTCCTTTGTAAAATATATTGTGTATATACCTGTGCTCTACACAAACAGCATTCATATGCCTGGGCAATCTATGTCCAAATTAATGACAATGAAAAAATGACTGCAGCTTAATATATACAAAAACAATACAATAACAACTAAACATTTGTTCCATAGCACGTCAGTTCCTCTATGAGGTTTATAAAAATGGCAAATAACAGCTAAATTTATATTATTTTGACCACACGTTGTCACGATTTTCAAAATAAAAGCATTGTTTCGTGTGCTGAATAACAGAATAACAGGTACTGCCGACACGCACGGCAGAATGATAACTGATGCCCAGAATGAGCAGTGTCACGGGATATCTGTATTGTTCCAGTCACGGTATTGTGCCTTTTTGTTCTTTAAAGTAATCATGACTTGGTTAAGCTTTGACCAGATTTTATAAAGCTCTAACCAGAGCTATATAAAATTTGTTGGGCTAGTACACCAATGAAGGAGTATAATGAAATTAGCTCAGAGGCATCCACACCACCGTATGTCCTCGGATGACGGGTACAACACCTAGCTTGGCTGGTTGCGTCATTTTTGAGCTTTGTGTGATCCCGTGGACTAGAGCGTCATGCATTTTCGCTCACCATGAGGCGGTCCAAAGCAACATGGGTTCGACTCCTTGGCTGGTCGCAGTGTTATTGTTGTTAGTGATCAATATCACTCTTTCGTGGGTACAATAATATATTTATATATCAAAAGGAAAGTAGATGGCGAGACTAATTCAAGGTACCTAGGGACTCACTGCCAGTTTTAAATAAAACCTGATGGAGTATAGTCAATTTCACTTACCGATGTCGTAGCTCCTGGAGACGCCGCCTCTTTGGAAACTGTAACGTTTATTGAGTTTTGATTATGCTAAGCCTGGGTCTGCATTTCCGGTATTTCAAGTGTTTTTACAATGTTGCAAACGAGTGATGTATTGAAATGCAATTTCAGTAATATTTTTATATGTTTATTTTATATTTAAAATATTTGTGGCAACTAGGGTGGAGTTTCAGCTACTGGCCCAGCCTCTTAATGTGTCACTTGCTGGGCTTACTTCCTCTTAGCCTCGTGGCCTCTGGAATACCTATTCTTAAAACTATGCATAGTGTGTGTGTGTGTGTGTGTGTGTGTGTACTCACCTAATTGTGGTTGCAGGGGTCGAGACTCAGCTCCTGGCCCCGCGTGTGTGTGTGTGTGTGTGTGTTTGTGTGTGTGTGTGTGTGCAATTTGTTTTCAAGAAACGCATTAAAACTTCTCCATTAATAACTCAACCATTATGGAATAGAAGGAAGCATATGAGCCCTCGCACAAACACAATAACAAAAACATGTAAAGTCGCGCAAACACAAAAATTTCTGCAATTGTGGTAGAGAGTTAATCATGCATGCATTTATACAGCAGTGAAAAGCGTTTATTCCGCTCAGGTGGTAATTACGGCATTATACCCTATGTAACGTGAGCTACCTCATTACCTCAACTGATGCCTCATTGTTATGCCGCTCCCAGGGGTAATGGGTAGTCGATTATTTCCATACAGTTATCCAGTTAGAAAGTAGTCGCACCGTCTAAACAATATACATATATATATATATATATATATATATATATATATATGCCCCAAAAAAAAAATACGGTGAAGAATAGGAAATAAAACCTGAGTGTTCTCATGTGCTTATACACACATATTCAGAAGATGTGTGTGTAAGCACATGCAAAACGCTCAGGTTTTATTTCCTATTTTCACTGAGGTATATTTTCATATTTGCATTCACACGTTTTATTGTGATTTCTTCTCTCTCTCTCATCTATCTATCTATCTATCTATCTATCTATCTATCTATCATATATATATATATATATATATATATATATATATATATATATATATATATATATATATATATATTATTTTTTTTTTTTTCAACAAGTCGGCCGTCTCCCACCGAGGCAGGGTGACCCAAAAGAAAGAAAATCCCCAAAAAGAAAAAAACTTTCATCATCATTCAACACTTTCACCACACTCATACATAATCACTGTCTTTGCAGAGGAGCTCAGATACGACAGCTGAGAAAAGTCCCTCCAAGCTGTCACTATCTCAGACCCCTCCTTAAAAGTGCAGGCATTGTACTTCCCATTTCAGGACTCAAGTCCAACTAAATCAATTAACTGGTTTCCCTGAATCCCTTCACACAATGTTACCCTACTCACACTCCAACAGATCGTCATGTCCCAAAACCATTCGTCTCCATTCACTCCTATCTAACACGCTCACACATGCTTGCTGGAAGTCCAATCGCCCACAAAACCTCCTTTACCCCTTCCTCCAACCTTTTCTAGGACGAACCCTACCCCGCCTTCCTTCCCTACAGATTTATACGCTCTCCAAGTCATTCTACTTTGATCCATTCTCTCTAAATGACCAAACCACCTCAACAACCCCTCTTCAGCCCTCTGACAAATACTTTTAGTAACTCCACACCTTCTCCTAATTTCCACATTCCGAATTTTCTGCATAATATTTACACCACACATTGCCCTTAGACAGGACATCTCCACTGCCTCCAGCCTCCTCCTCGCTGCAGCATTTGCAACCCATGCTTCACACCCATATAAGAGTGTTGGTACCACTATACTTTCGTACATTCCCTTCTTTGTCTCCATGGATAACGTTTTTGTCTCCACAGATACCTCAATGCACCACTCACCTTTTTCCTTCATCAATTCTATGGTTAACCTCATCCTTCATAAATCCATCCGCTGACACATCAACTCCCAAATATCTGAAAACATTTACTTCTTCCATAATCCCTCTCTCCAATGTGATATCCAATTTTTCTTTATTTAAATCGTTTGATACCCTCATCACCTTACTCTTATCTATGTTCACTTTCAACTTTCTACCTTTACACACTCTCCCAAACTCGTCCACTAACCTTGCAACTTTTCTTTAGAATCTCCCATAAGCACAGTATCATCAGCAAAAAGTAACTGTGTCAACTCCCATTTTGCATTTAATTCTCCAAAATTTAATCCCACCCTCTCCCCAACACCCTAGCATTTACTTCTTTTACAACCCCATCTATAAATATATTAAACAACCATGGTGACATCACACATCCCTGTCTAAGACCTACTTTTACCGGGAGTAATCTCCCTCTCTCCTACACACCCTAACCTGAGCCTCACTATCCTCATAAAAACTCTTTACAGCCTTCAGTAACTTACTACCTATTCCATACACTTGCAACATTTGCCACATTGCTCCCCTATCCACTCTATCATATGCCTTTTCTAAATCCATAAATGCAATAAAAACTTCTCTACCTTTATCTAAATACTGTTCACATATATGCTTCACTGTAAACACTTGATCTACACATCCCCTACCCATTCTAAAGCCTCCTTGCTCATCTGCAATCCTACTCTCTGTCTTACCTCTAATTCTTTCAATAATAACCCTGCCATACACTTTACCTGGTATACTCAGTAAACTTATTCCCCTATAATTTTTACACTCTCTTTTATCCCCTTCCCTTTATATAAAGGAACTATACATGCTCGCTGCCAATCCCTAGGTACCTTCCTCTTTCATACATTTATTAAACAAAAATACCAACCACTCCAGCACTATATCCCCCTGCTTTTAACATTTCTGTCATGATTCCGTCAATTCCAGCTGCTTTACCCCTTTCATTCTACGTAATGCCTCACGCACCTCCCCCACACTCACATCCTGCTCTTCTTCACTCCTAAACGATGTTGTACCTCCTGGCCAGTACATGAAATTATCGCCTCCCTCTTTTCATCAACATTTAAAAGTTCCTCAAAATATTCCCGCCATCTACCCAATACCTCCAGCTCCCCATCTACTAACTCCCCTACTCTGTTTTTAACTGACAAATCCATTCGTTCCCTAGGCTTTCTTACCTTGTTTATCTCACTCCAAAATTTTTTCTTGTTTTCAGCAAAATTTCTTGACAGAGCCTCTCCCGTTCTTTCATCCGCTCTTCTTTTGCACTCTCTCACCACTCTCTTCACCTTTCTTTTACTCTCCATATACTCTGCTCTTCTACTAACACTTCTGTTTTGTAAAAACCTCTCATAAGCTACCTTTTTCTCTTTATCACACCCTTTACTTCTTCATTCCACCACTCACTCCTCTTTCCTCCTGCACCCACCCTCCTATAACCACAAACTTCTGCCCCACATTCTAATACTGCATTTTTAAAACTATCCCAACTCTCTTCAACCCCCCCACTACTCCTACTTGCACTAGCCCACCTTTCTGCCAATAGTTTCTTATATCTCACCCTAACTTCCTCCTCCCTTAGTTTATACACTTTTACCTCTCTCTTACTTGCTGTTGCCATTTTCTTTTTGTCCCATCTACCTTTTACTCTAACTGTAGCTAACCAAATAATGATCTGATATATCCGTTGCCCTCTATAAACATGTACATCCTGAAGCCTACTCATCAACCTTTTATCCACCAATACATAATCCAACAAACTACTTTCCTTACGTGCTATATCATACCTTGTATATTTATTTATCCTCTTTTTCATAAAATATGTATTACTTATTACCAAACCTCTTTCTACACATAGCTCAATTAATGGCTCCCCATTTACATTTACCCCTGGCACCCCAAATTTACCTACTACTCCATTCACAACATTTTTACCCACTTTAGCATTAAGATCCCCAACCACAATTACTCTCTCACTTGGTTGAAAACTCCCCACACACTCACTCAACATTTCCCAAAATCTCTCTCTCTCCTCTACACTTCTCTTCTCCAGGTGCATAAACACTTACTATAACCCACTTTTCACATCCAACCTTTATTTTACTCCACATAATCCTTGAATTTATACATTTATATTCCTTCTTTACCTGCCATAACTGATTATTCAACATTATGCCACTCCTTCTTTAGCTCTAACTCTATTTGAAACCCTGATCTAATCCCATTTATTTCTCCCCACTGAAACTCTCCTACTCCCCTTCAGCTTTGTCTCACTTAAAGCCAGGACATCCAGCTTCTTTTCATTCATAACATCTACAATCATCTCTTTCTTATCATTCGCACAACATCCACGCACATTCAAACATCCCACTTTGACGATTTTCTTCTTCTTCTTTTTAGTAAGCTATACAGGAAAAGGGGTTACTAGCCCATTGTTCCCGGCATTTTAGTTGACTTTTACAACACGCATATGTATATGTATATGTCCAGAGGTTCGAAGATCCTTAGCCCATGAGTAAGGATTGGATGGATTGTAAAGGACTTGCCTAGTATGGGCCAACAGGCCTGCTGCAGTGTTCCTCCGTTCTTATGTTCAAAGTTCGTTAAGCTGCTAGGCAAAAGACTCGTCAGTGCAACTAAGGAGACGGAGACAGGATAAAGCTTGTGGTCTGTGTATTTCGATCTTGGTGTGAGGTATTCAGTGCAGAGAGAAATCTAAGTGTTATATAGTCCGTTCTTTGTCAGATCTAGCTGTTAATTTGCAGGCATAGATAGCGTATATGAATACGTGTTATGGCTGGCATATTCACTTATGATAATAATAATCGAAAAAAAGTAGTAGATTTGGTTAAATTATTCACTGCTAAATAAATTTTTGCTAAATAAATTTGATTGTGACTGACCTCTAGAAATTGTCAAATTAGAACTCGTGTCCATCTCCCATTTATCGTATGTGATTTCTGAGTCTTTCCATCCGATTTATGGTTTCATCCACATTTTATTTATTCACTGATTTGCTCGTAATAATTTTCACGCTTTGTAATCAGTCTGATGATTAGAATCTCTTACATGATTGGATGAGAACAGTTGACTTGTAGCCACATATCAAATTAAGTTTGTTCTGAATAAATTTAAAATCATGATTTTTCCGGCCAGTTCTACTTTAAATTTATATTATGCTATTGATATCATCTAGAAAGAGCAATCAACATTTTCTGTTGATTTCTTAATTAGTACTTTTTATTCATCTAGATTTATAAATATCTTTTGCTTAAGATAAGAATTTCAAGAAAGTTTACAATATATGATAGTATCAACATCTTACTGGGTGTGTAATGTTACCTGAGTTTGGCACTGTAAAAAAAAAAAATATTGAATGAGCCGTAAATATTTACAATATAAAGAGTAAGGAAATAAAGTGAATAATAATACGTTATATAGGCTTTATTTTACTGGGCAAAATGCTAAACAAGAGGATACATTTGTATTAAATATTATATGCACGTATTCAGTTAAAAAAATAATGACTACAAATCCTATGGAGAGACTTGATTTATGTCGACTAAGGATTAGCGCATTGTATATCGGAATTTAAATCAGTTTCGAGTGATTATTTATAACAGCTTTTACAGTAGTAGCAACAGCAGTAGCAGCAACAGCAATAGTAGCAACAGTTTCAGCAACAGCAGTAGCAGCAACTGCAAAATATACAAATCTATAGATTGCATGATGTTCCTTAACAGGCAAATTTATTTTCAGTTCTAGATTAGAAATCTTAGAACTGAGGTAATGCAGTGTAAAATTACTGAGATGATTGTTTGTGAATGTTAATGCGAGTGCTTAGATTTTGGCAAATTTAATAATAATAAACAGATAACCCGCATATAAGAGAGGAGTTATGACGACGTTGGTCCGACTTGGACCATGGTCCAAGTCAGTCCGAAACGTCGTCAAGCTCTCTGCTATATGCGGGTTAGTGTGTTTATTCCAGTCACGGTATTGTGCCTTTTTTAGTTAATAAGTGTATATGAATATCGAAAAAAAACGTTTCTTTTAGTTTCGGGCGTTTACTAGATATGATCTAAATTGCAAAAGAAATCTTTAAGGTGTAACATAAATGCATTCTTTCTATATGTTTGATATAAGACTTCCTAGAATATTATGTCCTGTCAGAAAACAGATATGGTGAATATGATGTAGATCAACCGGTTTGTTAATGCTACAGAAGAATGAGTAATACTCTTCAGTATTATCCAAAATTTGGCATACTGAGAAATACACGGTCTAACGTCATTACTAAAATATCCAACTAAAATATCCAGTCGTTGAAAGTTTGAAGTCCTTTCGAAGAGCTATTACACGGAAACGAATTAACTGAAAAACGAAAGAAACTGCCATGTATATGTATTGCAATTGCCGGGATTGGGAGGAAGGATGGGTAGGAGAAAAAACAGTAAAGACACCTAATAACTAGGAAAGTCAGGTGTTGCGTAAGTTTAACCAATCCCTTGTCCACTACCTTCAGTGGGAAACAACCGCTGGTAAAGGAGGACTGGCAATTCAGACTAAAAGACCAAGCCAACCACACTCGTTATTGTCTGTGGATGAGAGGGTGAACACCGGCTCATTTCTTATCGTAAGGGACAGTTAAACACCATCACCATGTGACACAGTCACATGGTGACATATGGTGATACACTGTCACATGGTGTCATATGGTCACCATATGGTGACATATGGTGACACACTGTCACATGGTGTCATATGGTGATGGATAAACAAAATATGGAAGTTCAGTGTAGTTTGTTGCGGAAGACCAGAAAACACATAGAAGCGGCAGTCCCGTAGAAGAATGGAGCGAAATCAGGTTTGAACCAAAGAAGGGTTGGAGGAGTTCCTGTTATTTGGATTAAGAGACCTTCACCAGCAACAAGACATCGTCCCTAAAGATTACTCCACTTCCAGCAATTGCAATTGCTTGGGTAAAACCGATGCAATTATGCTTCATCGAGTCGTAAAGCAATATGCCACATACCTTCAACAAGCTCATCATTAGTGAGATATAATCATTCGAAACTTTCAGATATCTTGTCACATTATGAAGATAAAAGTGTTCATTAGCCAGAATATTAAACTGAACAGTTGAATGTTTCTCTCTCTCTCTCTCTCTCTCTCTCTCTCTCTCTCTCTCTCTCTCTCTCTCTCTCTCCCTCCCTCCCAGACACCGACAGACAGACAGACAGACACACACACACACACACACACACACACACACACACACTCGGCCCCTGCAACCACAAATACGTGAGTACAAATAGGCGAGTACACACAGGATCAGGCAGGACTACAAAGAGACCTGGACGGCTGCAAGCCTGGTCCAGCAACTGTCTCCTCAAATTTAATCCGCCAAATGCAAAGTCATGAAGATCGGGAAGGCCAAAGAAAACCGCATACAGAGTATAGGCTAGGTGGCCAAAGACTACAAACCTTCCTCAAGGAAAAGGATCCTGGGGTGAGTATAATACCGAGCACATCTGACCCGCCATCAACCAGATAAGCTGCAGCATAGAGAGTCTGACAAACCTGGAATAGTGTTCCGATACCTCATTAGGAATCGTTCAAAACTCTGTACACCGTGTACGTCAGACCCATACTGGGTACCTGCACCAGTTTGGAACCCACACCTGGTCAAGCACGTCAGGAAATTGAGAAAGTTCAAGGTTTGCAACAAGGCTAGTTCAGAGCTAATTGAAATGTCCTACGGAGAAAGGTTAAGGAAATCGGCCTAACGACACTGGTGAACAGGAGGGGTTTGGGAAGACATGATAACGACATACAAAATGCAGGAATTG
>WNWK01052513.1:0-12159 GCA_009830355.1 Cherax destructor
AAGCAAATGCTAGCACTAACTTTATATACATTGCAAACATTAAAAAAACTACCAAATTTGTCCCTGCAGCACTGTATAACCCCTGTGGTTTAGCACTTCTATTTGATTATAATACCAAATTTGTCACAGAATCACATCTATAAGGAAATAGGTTAAAGCATTTTATTTTTCTGAAAAAGCTCAAATTATGTTCAAATTAGTTTGCAAGTTCTTAGGCACTGTCCAAGACTCTTCAATAACCTCTATGAACATCAAAGAATAAAACATACTACGATTTTATCAATGTTGTCATAGCTGTGACCAAGCTGGAATCTTGCAAAGCTTTTTAGTTTGTAGTCTGGCTGGGTCAGCTCTAAGATAGACTGCCATCCATCCCTGTCGAGAAGATTTCAACATTAAATTTTATCCTAAGTGCATGTGCTGTTTAACCTATGAAATTCTTCTAGCATCTGCCATGACCCAAAATTAATTCCTTTGAGGAGAGAGCAGGTTAAAGCAGTTTGAACAATATATATTCTTTAGATTCAAAGTTATGGCTGGAAGACTTCCCACTAGAGTTATTCAGATTTTTCCAAAATGCTCATAGCTGCCTTCAGATTCAGATTATTTTATTTCTCTGTAAAGATTACAATGTGTAGTTTACATTTATAAGAATTACAAAGATGGCCATTAGCATGCCTAGCATGCTAGGCATTTCGGGTTGCCGTGCTGGCAACCCATGTACTAATGGGGAGTAAAAAAAAAAATATTGAATAAATCCTATGTAAATAGGAATCTAGGTTTCTATCACCATTATCAATAGGTATTTACAGAAAGGATATGAAGATATAAATTACCAGCATTGATTTAAAACCAGTTAGACATAAGGTGCATTACCTCAAAGGCATTGCTTAAAAAATATTCTGCAAGCCTCCTAGGGAAGTAGTTAGCACAGTTAACATGACCCATCAGAGACCATAAAAAAAAACTTAACTTACTGTTTATTACTCAAAACCCAGAAGTATTGCTCATGAGTTTTTAGGAAGTGATGTCCACTAACACCCTCCAGGGATGAAGCATTAAATTGAGTGGAGTTGTAGAAGTTGAAGGAATATAACAGAGCATCGGTAATCTCCAATGAAGTGTAGAGGTCTGAAAAATGAAGCTGTATTAGCAATCAAAATTAATATTCTTTATACTATAACTGAATTACCTGGAGTGTGTTCTGGGGGAGGGGTCAATGCCCCCCCAGTCTGGTTCATGACCATGCCTCACTATGGATCAAGGCCTGATCAATCAGGCTGTTACTGCTGGCTGCAAGCAATAAAATGTAAGAACCACAGCCTGGTCATTTGCAATAGTATTTACAGAGTACTTTGACCATGTAGGTTACCCAGTGCTTATGCCAATGTAACTAATAAACCACACAAAAATACATATTAAAACACTCGCACAAATGCTATCATACCAAGCTACAATAACCAGCATCAATTAAAATCCTTGAGAGGACAAGTTCCACTTTTCAACACAAGCCAGTCACCAGCACATGGGTGTCTCCCTGAACTAAAAAAAACCTGTCAAACAAATTTTAAGTTATGATAGTGAAGCTTGGGTTATCTTGGTTGGCTAACCCTCCGGGTTAAAAATTCCAAAACTTTTCTAGTACAGTATTGGGGAAGGAGGAGGGAAGGCAGAGAAAATGCACCGTGGCCATGGAGTTAATGTACTGGTACAATTACCACAAAGTAAAAATGGAAGGTGAAAGGTTTAGTTTGCCTATTAAATTAGTTTATTTCAAAGGGAGGGTAGGTTTAGGCCATTAGATGAAGACTTGCCAGAGTAAATAAACTTTGAAGGGTGCTCTGAAATTCTTAAAATTTCTCAGGTATACATTATTTTAAAAAAAAGGTAAAAATCTTAATGCTGCACAAGTTGGACAGCTTATTAACCATTCCTGGAAAAAAAACTAGACATGATGCTCTATACCTCTCTTGAACTTGCGAGTCTTCGCAGTAAAGGCTTTTTCAAAGTGCAAGTCTGCTAGATCTTGCAGGGTCTTCATGAAGGCATCAAGATCAGCTAAAGTATTAAATTCACGATCATATACAGCATCCATCTATGGGGAGAAAAAACGAAGTTAGAAATTTCAGTTACTTAACCATTTTAACTTTTAAGTTTTTATTTAAAGATATTAAAAGGACCACAATGAAAACAAGTCACTGACTTTCTTGGGTTATTCTAAGTAATCTACACATGTTACTATTATGGGGGGAGCGCTAAACCCGTAGGATTATACAGCGCATGTGGGGGGGGGGGGGATGGAATGGAAGGTATTCAGGCTTAATTCAGGGAACTGGAGCACAGATTAAATTCCTAGATCAAGAACCCCTCCCTTGAGGGGTACACGTTACTATGCATGATAATTTATGTGACTATTTATGTGTACCTAACTAAAACTTTAAGGCAACAAGTTTTAATAAAAATTGTCCTGGGTCTAGCATAATTTTTTTTTCAGAAAAGTTACAAATTTCCAAGCATTGGAGCCACTAATAGTGAACAATAAACTTTTTTTTTGACTCACCAGGTCTTTTATGGAGGGTAACTCAGACATGGTTATGTGCCAGTCTGCATCAGTGGTGATTGATGTCTCAGCCAGTGTGACTGTAGCCAACAAAAAAAGCCCCAGCATGGGGACTATGCCTTCCCAGACTTTTATCTTGCCCATCTTGCCGCTGCTGTACAAAAAGGGGAACATTTAGTATAAAAAGAACAGAGCTGTCGTAATAAAGGACCCTAATGGAAACAAGTAAGTGAATTTTTGGGGTTATCCTAGGTTCTGTACACATGCTGCTATGTATGATAATCTATATAACTATTTGTGTATACCTGAATAAACTTAATAGTAGTAGTATATCAAGGGTGCATAACACTGTCCAGTTACATAGACCCCATAGTATAATGACACACCCAAGGACTAGCTGGGAGAAGTATATGGCATTACATAATTACAAAATTGACCACTGCCCACGGAGTGCAAGAGCAATAACTTGGGGGACTATTTAAGGACTGGGCAAGGAGGCTGCTTATGAATGCATGGGGTATAAAACTGGGTGAAGGGGTACCACGAAGACTAGCAATTATAATTTATACTAAAATGGGAGTGTTAAGATTCTAATGCCACAAGGGTCATACAGCACCTGTGGTAACATGAGTTAGTTTAGCATAATTATGCACCCCATAACCATCCTGTAGACTATAGTTAAAAGATTACAGAGGTACATAATGGGTCCAGGGACTGGACTGCAAACATAAAAGGGATGGGGGGTGAGTTTTAGTTATGATCCCAGGAACGGTAGCTCACTGGATCAAAGCCTTTCACCAATAAACACCTTCCAATATCCCCAAACTGCAAGAGATTATATTTCCAAAGTGCCAAACCCATGGGAATCATACATGGGGAATGGGAAGTAATTATGTTCTAGCTGTGGAATGGGAAAATTAAGGCAAATTAATTTGATCAAGGAACATCCTTGAGGATCCCTAGGTATCAAGGAACCTTCCCGAAAGGATAACCTAACACATTAAGGAACCTCCTTGATGGGTTAACCCCTCTCCTACAGCATCAGGAGTCTCTAGGGACTAAACATCTTCCCCTTGCAGCATCAAGAACTCCCCAAGGGCTAAACCCCAGCAGCATTAAGGAACCACCCTGAGGAACCCCCTATGCAGCATCAAGGAACCCTTCCAGCATAAAGGAAATCTTCCTGAAGAGCTAACCCCCCCCCTCCTTACAGCATCAAGGAACCTCCGAGAGGGGCTACCCCCCACCCCCTGCAGCATCAGGGAACCACCTCCAGTGTTTCCTGATGCTGCAGGGTCAAGGAACTTCCTACTGGCTAAGCCTCCCCTTTCCCACTGGCATCAAAGGAACTTACCCAAGGACATCCATTGGTAATTATGGAATCCCGGTCCTTGTTGGACTTTCCGATAATTTATTCCTATAGATGCCAAATATTAGGTGGCTTTATCATGAACCTTTTCTACGTGGTGCAGTTTAAGAAAACCAATGATACCCTACGAAACAACCAGATTAGAGAGTTCCTGGTAGTTCAGGACTATTTTTGAAGCAGTTTGTAACAACCTATACAGGCTTACTCCACCAGCGGTATATATAAGACTGTCGCGCCTTTTACATTAGTCTGTCTACATTTGTTTTGATTAGTCAGGTTTGCTCTACAGGTTTAGAGCATTGATGAGGGACGGTATAGGGCTGAAGTAACGTGTTCAATACTATTCCTAAAGAAGGCTTCCAGTGCTTGATACGAAATATACAACATTATCAGACAACTATGTCTGGTAACCCAAAATTACAAAAGATTTCCTTAAAACATTCACTACATTAAAAGTGTTTACCGTATACAAATAGTGAAAAGCCTGTACACACAAACACATACAGAAGATTATCAGGAGAATGGTTGAGCACCTGGAATAGAAAAAGATTATAAACGACAACCAGCATGGATTCATGGAAGGCAAATCCTGTGTCACAAACCTTCTGGAGTTCTATGACAAAGTAACAGAAGTAAGACACTGGAGAGAGGGGTGGGTTGATTGCATTTTCTTGGACTGTAGGAAGGCCTTGACAGTTCCTCACAAAAGATTAGTGCAGAAGCTAGAGGATCAGGAGTGTATAACAGGAAGGGCACGGCAATGGATCAGAGAATACCTGACGGAGGCAACAACGGGTCATGGTACGTAATGAGGTATCACAATGGGCGCCTGTGACAAGCGGGGTCCCACAGGGTCAGTCCTAGGACCAGTGCTATTCTTGGTATATGTTAATGACATGATGGAAGGGATAGACTCAGAAGTGTCCATGTTCGCAGATGATGTAAAGTTAACGAGGAGAATTAAATCAGAAGAGGATCAGGCAGGACTTTCAAAGAGACCGGGACATGCTGGACACCTGGTCCAGCAGCTGGCTTCTCGAATTTAACCCCACCAAATGCAAAGTCATGAAGATCGGGAAGGGCAAAGAAGACCGCAGACAGTATAGGCTAGGTGGCCAAAGACTGCAAACCTCACTCAAGGAGAAAGATCTTGGGGCGAGTATAACACCAAGCACGTCTCCGGAAGCACACAATCAGATAACTGGTGCAGCATACGGGCGCCTGGCAAACCTAAGAATAGCGTTCCGATACCTCAGTAAGGAATCGTTCAAGACACTACACCGTGTACGATAGGCCCATACTAGAGTATGCAGCGCCAGTTTGGAACCCATACTTGGTCAAGCACGTCAAGAAATTAAAGAAAGTGCAAAGGTTTGCGACAAGGTTAGTTCCAGAGCTAAGGGGAATGTCCTACGAAGAAAGGTTAAGGGAAATCGGCCTGACAACACTGGAGGACAGGAGGGTTAGGAAATTTAGATTTTGCCACCGAAGTGGCTAGTTTATTGTATACGGGTTAGGAGAGACATGATAACTACATACAAAAATACTGCGGGGAATAGACAAGGTGGATAGAGACAGGATGTTCCAGAGAGGGGACACAGAAACAAGGGGTCACAATTGGAAGTTGAAGACCCAGATGAGTCAAAGGGATGTTAGGAAGTATTTCTTCAGCCATAGAGTAGTCAGGAAGTGGAAGTCTAGCAAGTGATGTAGTGGAGGCAGGAACCATACATAGCTTTAAGACGAGGTATGATAAAGCTCATGGAGCAGGGAGATAGAGGACCTAGTAGCGACCAGTGAAGAGGTGGGGCCCAGGAGCTATGAATCTACCCCTCCAACCACAAATAGAGTACACCCCCTCCTTGTGGACCAAATTCATTACCCACACAGACTGTCGAAGAAAGCAATTGCAACAGGAAAGTCATAACATTACAAGTCACTTGTACACTACCACTAACTTGTAAAACTTTGCGGCCCAGTCCCTGGACCCCATTATGTACCACCAATCTTTTGACTATCGCCCAAAGGATGGGTGTGGGGTGCATAATAGATATATTAAACTAACAGAGGATTAAACACTCAGCATCTATATACAAACTTCTCTCTCTCTCTCTATATATATATATATATATATATATATATATTTTCACCCTTGTAAACCTCCATTAACACAAAGCGTTTAGCGCTCTGATTGCATAATGGATTCTTCTTCTATCAACTGAAAAGCTCAAGGTAACTTGAGAAGTAACGATCGTCCGAGTTAGATCCGCGAGGGTGAAACATTGGGCGTGTTTCTACACATGTTGTCTATGTTCACCCATCAGTAAAATGGGTACCTGGGTGTTAGTGACGGTGTGGTCGCATCCTGGGACAAAACTGACCTAATTTGCGGGAAATGCTCAGCATAACAAGGGACTTTCTATAAGTAGTATGTTTGATGTCAGCATGGTCTGTATACCTTGTACATGTACTTGTAGTAAGAAATCACTAAGGACTGTCATAAGTAACTGTATTAGAGCATGGTCTGAACATCTTGAACGAGCCCTTGTGTTTTTGAACGACCTTGGTTCTGAACGAGCCCTGGTCTTTGAACGAGCCCTTGGCTTTTTGAACGAGCCCTTGGCTTTTGAACGAGCCTTTCCTTGGTTTTGAACGAGCCCTTGGTTCTTTGAACGAGCCCTTGGTTTTTGAACGAGCCCTTGGTTTCTTTGAACGAGCCCTTGGTTCTTTGAACGAGCCCTTGGCTCTTTGAACGAGCCCTTGGTCTTTGAACGAGCCCTTGGTCTTTGAACGAGCCCTTGGTTTCTTGAACGAGCCCTTGGTCTTTGAACGAGCCCTTGGCTCTTTGAACGAGCCCTTGGCTCTTTGAACGAGCCCTTGGCTCTTTGAACGAGCCCTTGGTCTTTGAACGAGCCCTTGGTCTTTGAACGAGCCCTTGGCTCTTTGAACGAGCCCTTGGTCTTTGAACGAGCCCTTGGCTTTTGAACGAGCCCTTGGTTTTGAACGAGCCCTTGGCTCTTGAACGAGCCCTTGGCTCTTTGAACGAGCCCTTGGCTTTTGAACGAGCCCTTGGTCTTTTGAACGAGCCCTTGGCTTTTGAACGAGCCCTTGGTTTTGAACGAGCCCTTGGCTCTTTGAACGAGCCCTTGGCTTTTTGAACGAGCCCTTGGTTTCTTGAACGAGCCCTTTTGAACGCCTCTTTGAACGAGCCCTTGGTCTTTGAACGAGCCCTTGGTTCTTTGAACGAGCCCTTGGCTTTTGAACGAGCCCTTTTTGAACACCTGGTTTTGAACGAGCCCTTGGTTTTTGAACGAGCCCTTGGTTTTGAACGAGCCCTTGGCTCTTTGAACGAGCCCTTGTCTTTGAACGAGCCCTTGGCTCTTTGAACGAGCCCTTGTTTGAACGAGCCCTGGTCTTGAACGAGCCCTTGGTCTTTGAACGAGCCCTTGGCTTTTGAACGAGCCCTTGGCTCTTTGAACGAGCCCTTGGTCTTTGAACGAGCCCTTGGTTTGAACGAGCCCTTGTCTTGAACGAGCCCTTGGCTCTTTGAACGAGCCCTTGGCTCTTTGAATTTATAGATATAAATATAAAAACACGACAAACTATTTAATCTACAACTGACGAAGTATATCAGTCGCAGGCAGGAAAAATTATTCACATGCTGCAGAATTAATTGGTAAAGTCACTGATGCACACCAACTTTTACAGATATATGGAAACAAGTCAGACTTTTTTGGGTCGGTCTAGGCAATTATAATTGTACCTATGTGTACCCGTGACTAAAACTTACTAAAGCATCACGGAGGGCCCGGGTTCGATTCCCGGCGGGGTGGAAACATTTCGACGTGTTTCCTTACACCTGTTGTCCTGTTCACCTAGCAGCAAGTAGGTACCTAGGAGTTAGTCGACTGGTGTGGGTGGCATCCTGGTAGACAAGATTAAAGACCCCAATGGAAATAAGAGTCCTCGATGACGCACTGACTTTCTTGGGTTATCCTGGGTGGCTAACCCAGTATGACCCAGTTTCTTTTTCCTCTCAAGCCAGCGGAAGGCCTCAGTCAGGTGACCAAAAGCTCCAGCGGAGGATCATCATAACTAAGACCCGCTTCAGGAAACTCCATTCCTGTTTCCTGACAAACCTAAACTTTCAAGACGACGCATTTTATACCTGGGTTTGGGGTTGCTGATTAACATGAAAAAGGGACGGGTAAGTAAATATACATGTGCAGAATGCATGAGTAGTTATTATCTGACAGTCTAAGAATCATCAAGCTGCTTACGTAAATTACGTGACAAGAGCTGTAGCACCTTATGCACATCAGTGCCAGCCGCTTCGCATACATGAATTGAGTCTTGTCCAATACGCTGGTGAGGGGCTCTTGATCTGGGGAATTGGATCTGTGCTCCAGTTCCCTGAATTGAGCCTAAATACCTTCCATGCCCCCCCTAACAGGCTCTGTATAATCCCTACGGGTTTAGCTCTCCATGATTATATGTGCATGTGGACCCTTCCTGGCGTTTAGTAGGCTTCTGGAAATTGTTGGTATACTAATTTAATCTAAAAAATCTGCTTATGTTAGGTTAGATTTGTCAGGAAACAGGACAAGTGTTTCCTGAGGCGGGTCTTAGTTATATGATGACCCACAGCTGGAGATTTTGGTCATCTGACCGAGGCCTTCCACTGGCTTACCCCTCCACCCCTTAAAAAAAAAAAAACGATTATAACCATTTAATCTCGCTGCTTGTGCTAAGAGGACCACCTCGTGCCTGATTAAGCTCACGGTACGTGGATGAGAATACAGGTTATGGAGTTTTATTGTGACGTTTCATGTCAAATGTGATCAGCCGCGAGGGAGCCTTCTCCAAATTCAATAACAAAAACATAAGGTGGGACCAAGTAAACCAAGTCCTAAATGATATAAACTGGGAAGATTGCCTAAGCATCACGGATCCTAACCTATGTCTAGAACAAATTAACTCTGGCACTTGAGGTTTGCTCAAGGCAAATTCCCTTAAGGAAAAGGAGAAGATGCAAACTAGAAAGAGGCGCTCCCTATACAGGCTAAGGCAAAGAATAACGGAGCGGCTACAGGCCAATATATCTGAAATACGAAGGGAGACACTAGTCAGAGAAATAGCAAACATCGAATTAAAACTAAAGGAATCTTACAGGAATCAAGAAACGAGGGAAGAATTAAAAGCCATAAATGAAATTGAAAGAAACCCAAAATATTTCTTATGCAAAATCAAAGTCGAGAACAACCAGTATTGGGCCCCTACTTAAACGGGATGGGTCCTACACAGATGACAGCAAGGAAATGAGTGAGTTACTAAAGTCCAGTATGACTCAGTTTTTAGCGAGCCACTAACCAGACTGAAAATCGAAGACCTAAATTAATTTTTTATGAGAGTACCCATCAGTTGCACAACCCAAGGCAGCATGGGTTTAGAGCAGGTCGCTCCTGTCTAACAATTACTAGACCACTACGACAAGGTCCTGGATGCTCTAGAAGACAAACAGAATGCAGATGTTATATACACAGACTTTGCAAAAGCCTTTGACAAGTGTGACCATGGTGTAATAGCACACAAAATGCGTGATAAAGGAATAACAGGAAAAGTTAGTAGATGGATCTATAATTTCCTAACAAGTAGAACACAAAGAGTAGTAGTCAACAGAGTAAAGTCTGAGGCAGCTACTGTGAAAAGCTCTGTTCCACAAGGCACAGTACTCGCTCCCATCCTGTTACTCATCCTCATATCGGACATAGACAGGGATATAAGCCACAGTGCTGTGTCTTCCTTTGCAGATGACACCCGAATCTGTATGACAGTGTCCACCGTTGAAGACACTGCAAGACTCCAAGCAGACAAACCAAATCTTTAAATGGGCTGCAGAAAACAATATAAAGTTCAATGATGAGAAATTTCAATTACTCAGATATGGAAAACGTGAGGAAATTAAAATCTCATCGGAGTACAAAACTAATTCCAACCACACAATAGAGCGAAAAACTAATGTCAAAGACCTGGGAGTGATCATGTCAGAGGATCTCGCCTTCAAGGACTATAACACCGTAGCAATCACATCTGCTAGAAAAATGACAGGATGGATAATGAGAACCTTCAAAACCAGGGATGCCAAGCCCATGTTGACACTTTACAGATCGCTTGTTCTATCTAGGCTGGAATATTGCTTCACACTAACTGCACCTTTCAAGGCGGGTGAAATTGCTGACCTTGAAAATGTGCAGAGAACCTTCACCGCACGCATAACTGTGATAAACCACCTCAATTACTGGGAACGCTTGAAGTTTCTAAACCTGTACTCCCTGGAACGCAGGCGGGAGAGATACATTATTATATACACGTGGAAAATTCTCGAGGGATTAGTACCAAACTTGCACACGAGAATCACTCCCTACGAAAGCAAAAGACTCGGCAGGCGATGTAACATCCCCCCCAATGAAGAGCAGGGGTGCCACTAGCACGTTGAGGGACAACACAATAAGTGTCAGGGGCCCAAGATTGTTCAACTGCCTCCCAGCATACATCAGGGGGATTACCAACAAACCCCTGGCTGTCTTCAAGCAGGCACTGGACA
The DNA here is from genome assembly GCA_009830355.1 of Cherax destructor. Taxonomy (NCBI): domain Eukaryota; kingdom Metazoa; phylum Arthropoda; class Malacostraca; order Decapoda; family Parastacidae; genus Cherax; species Cherax destructor. The sequence goes on from WNWK01052513.1 coordinate 10,534, forward strand.
GGCACCTAAAGTCGGTACCTGACCAGCCAGGCTGTGGTTCGTACGTTGGACTGCGTGCGGCCAGCAGTAACAGCCTGGTTGATCAGGCTCTGGTCCAACATGAGGCCTGGTCACAGACCGGGCCGCAGGGGCGTTGACCCTGGAATTCTCTCCAGGTAGAGACTATCAATTCACACATGAGACATGGCATCTATAGGGTTGGGAGAGGTCCTAGCTAGAAAAATGAGATTAAAGTCATGCGAATAGCCACCCGAGTGACGTTAGGACAGTTAGGTGATTGCACTATGAGAATAAGCGTGTTAGTAATGTTACTAGAATTACCAACACATACTCAACTAATATCTCTGCGGCAACGTTTCGTTCTCCTGAAGAGCGAAACGTTGCCATCACAAAATGTCTTAATAGTTGAACACGTGTGTTTTTACACAACTAAGTCAGTAGATCTGTACAGTATTCTTCCATTAAAGTTCTTACATGAATATCTAAAAGATTCAGTACAAACAAAGATAAGTTGAATAACTGATAATTTTCATCACAGGAGAGGCTTATAAGGGCCTGGAGGAAATTAGTGGGAGTTGAAGCCCCCCTTGGCGCCACCAATCATACCACTACATTAACACTCAGACCCAGCCCAACATACCTCCTCAGACAGGGAGAAGCTCCACACTGACCACTTGACTGACCCTACACCAGGAATAAATCTAGTAATGCCCACCACCCCTTACACGCTATCACAACTGCCTCTACTTGTCACCGGTTTATAGATCATACGCTAGTTCATAACATGCTTAACGTACTAAGAACAATAAGATAAATGTAAATAATTGGTGTAGTAGATAATTCAAGGATATATACACAAAGGTGTATGTCTCTCAGTGTATATACACTCAGAGTTTAGGGGATTAATGTATTCTTGACAAGTGGTGTACAGGTGACAATGGAGCCTTAATGGCCCTCGTGTAGTCGAAAGGCCCCCCATCAACCAACCAACCAGTAAATATTTCTTTAAATATTTAGCTCCAGCTCCTGCCCCAAACATCTTGCTCCTGGGGGATTTCAACCTAAGGCACCTAAAATGGAGGAATGTAGCAAATAATGCTGTAGCAGAAATAAGCCCAGGAGGCAGCTCAGATGAAAACTCGCACACACACGGGCTTTTAAATCTCTGTACCTTGTGGTTTAGCGCTTCTTTTGATTATAATAATTAAATCTCTGCACCAAATTCACCATAAACCAGCAAATAATAGAGCCAACAAGAGGGACGTCTGTTTACCTAGCAGAGTACCTCGGTGTTGGACTGGTGTGGGTCGCATCCTGGGACAGGATTAAAGGACTCTAATGGATGCATTATAATAATATAATAATAATAATCTAATGGATATAAGAGAAGCTGGTGACATTGACTTTATTTTGGATTATCCTGGGTTGCTAAGCCTCCGGGTTTTTATTAATATTTCTTCTTTTATCACCACTTGTTACTACCCTTCAAGGACTCAGCCTAAGCACCCAGAGTTATCTTTTGTTTTGCCCGGATCAAACCTGATTACCCCATTTCCCAGGCGCTGTATGTATCCTACGGGTTTAGTTCTTCTCCACGACTTAATAGTACAAAACAGGTTTTTTTTT
>WNWK01052514.1:0-5000 GCA_009830355.1 Cherax destructor
GGCGAATAAAAAAAAAAAAAACTATGCATCAATTGAAAACTAAAATATGTGAATGAATAGAATCATATAAACAAACTACAACAGTGCAGAGTCACTGTAAACATGGGGGTCATGCCCGTGCCTTGTGGGTCAAACAAATTAAAAATTCCCAAGATTTGGAGAAAACTTCTGAAGGGGAAAGATGGTGAGTTTTTCCCTAAGTGAAAAATCTCCCCGTGTGAGACATTCACCAAGTGGTGAACCCGTCCCCCGGTCCTAATCGGGGGACTTCCCGAGATGTCTCACACAGAAGTTGTTCTTTAAAGACCAAAACTGTCACGCTAAGTATTTAAAAAGAGAAGAATTTATTAGAATAGTAACGCAGTTTACTAACACCTGAAAGCCATCTTAACATATTTAAAATGGGATCATTGGTTCTTTAAGATGTCACCCACCACAGCTAGCTAACAAAAGGTAACTATGTACTGGTGAACGGGGTTGTAGAAAATAGGGACTCCCCCTTCGGCTTCCTCCACCCCAAAGTTTAACCCCGGGAACTTCTACTGGGGGAAGGCTTAAAAACCCGGGGGTACTGGGAACACTGTTTTCCCTAAAAAAAAACAAAGCGGAAAAGTGGCTCACCTCGGGGATATTAATCCTCTTCGGGTTTTTTGGGGGGTCAAAGGGGGGGGTCACGGATAGGGGCAGGGTGGCTGGGGAGGGGGGGGTCAAGAACAAGGGGGGGTGGGGTGCCATTTTGCACCATCACAAGCTTCACCTTCATTTGGGAAAACTAAAAAAAAGGGCGTCTTGTAGATTTTACTCTGTCGCTGCTGCTGACTGTACCCCTTTTGACTGTACCCGTGCTGACTGTACCCGTCGACTTACCCGTCTGACTGTACCCTGGCTGCACCCGTCTGTGTACCCGTGCAGACTGTACCGGGGTTTACTGTACCCTCAGACTGTCCCGTGCAATTCCCGTGCAGACTTCCCGTGCAGACTGTACCCCTGTGGGGGGTGTGCCTTTGTCTGTAGATTGAACATAATAATAGTAAAAAAAACAACAATAATAAAAAAATAATAATAATAATAATAAAAATAATAATAATAATAATAATAATAATAATAATAATAATAATAATATAAAAAACTAATAAAAAAATTAATAATAATTTTATTATTAATTTTTTATTTTCTGGTTGGAAAACTGGTCTTTTGTAAGTAAGGAGCAAGTTAAAAGGCAGGTACGTCTTACAAACTTCTATTCATTTATATCCTTCAATTTTTGGATGTTTTATAACAGTTGTTGTTTGAAAATTTCCCCTTAAATTTTGGACCCGGTTAAACCGGGCCCCCTAATTACTACTAATACCAAATTAAAACTGCTATTATTACTACTACTATCACTAACATCACCATTATTTTTTTCTATATTAACTATTTAACTGTTTTAACGTTTCACTGTATTACGTCAGGAAGAAAATGCTGAATTCTTTGTGACAGCAGTTAATAAATCTGAGGGAAAATATAACTGTTTTATTTATAAAGAAAAGTTGAAAATATACTAGCCGATTTTTGTCAAGTTATGGACCGCTTGTTTAATAAGAATATGTGTACTTCCTTGACTCTAGTAACAGCTGCGTGGGTCATCAAGGGCTTCCCTGAAGAGGTCATCATTGGGCCGTCAGTAGGTTCCCTGCAGAGGTCGTTAATGGATTCGCCTGCAAAAGTCTCATGGTTCTGAGACATTGCCAATAGGTTCGCTTGCAGGGTCGTTCTTCAGTTTAGTACCCTCTGCTGCCTTGGTGGGTATTCCCAGCATTTTGTCATCCTTACAATGGTATTGTTTGAATGACGATGGGAGCACGATAGGGGGCTCTGACTTTTGGGACCTGACAGAATGGGGAAACCCGGAAGATGGGAACCTGACGGATGGGAACTTGACTTAATGGGGATCTGAAGGCGAAGATCTGAGAGGGGGTTATCTTTATAATAATAAGAATAATAATAATAATAATAATAATAATAATAATAATAATAATAATAATAATAATAATAATAATAATAATAATAATAATAATAATAATAATAATAATAATATACTTTATTTAGACATGGTACAAAGATACATTGTTGGGTTTACATGATACATAGGTATAAAGAGATGTACATGCCAAAAGCCCTAATATGCTGCCATTGCGGGCATTCTTAGGACTACTTAGACTACATGGTAAAAATTATGGTTGATAATGTATATAATAAGTATAATTGTGTATCTATGTTATAAAGTTTGAATATAAGTTGAACATATAAATGTATGTATTATTCATAACAGGTTTTTACATTTAAGTGAGTAATCGGGTTTTTTACATTTAAGTGATTATTCTACTTTGTTGGGAATGTTTGGTATTGGGGCATTTAGGTTTGGGTGAGAAGGTGGTTTTTAGCATCGTTTTGAATTGGGGTACAGGCAGGGTTTCCTTGGCAATGACAGGTAATGAATTCCACATTTTCGTGCCTTTTATATGCATTGATTTTTTACATAGTGTTAGATGGACACGGGGAACATCGAGGAGTGATCTGTGTCTAGTGTTATGGTCATGTGTCCTGTTAAAATTGGTAAGGAGAAGTTTGAGTGGTGGGTTAATATTTGCATAGAGTGTTCTATGTATGTGTAGGCACAGTAAAAGTATGATGTCTTGTATGGTGAGTAAGTTTAGATTTTTGAAATTGGTGGAGTATGTTGTCTGGAGTGTGAATTTGTTATCATTCTAACTGCTGCCTTTTGTTGTGTTATTGGGTGGTCTGAGATGAGTTATTGATGTAGAGCCCTATGCGCAGATTCCATAGGTGAGGTATGGGTAAATGAGTATGAATACCTCATCAGTTATCTTCCTTGTTTATACGCCATGTATACTTATTTACATGTATACATGAATATGATTATGGTATACAGTACCGATAAGTTGATAAGTAGGACATGTGCAACAATTAGGTCATTTTATTCCCAAAGGTTTCGCTTATACAGTAGGCGAAACTTACTCGACAAGCCTACAGTGTAGGCGAAACTTACTCGACTGAAGCCTACAGTGTAGGCGAAACTTACTCGACTGAAGCCTGTGTAGGCGAAACTTACTCGACCGAAGCCTACAGTGTAGGCAAAACGTTCGGAATAAAGTTACCTAACTGTTGCACATGTGTCTTACGTATCAACATGCATACATGACAAAATAATCGTAACAACACGATTGCAAACAAGTCACAGAACGGGTGGGATTTGAACTCACGGCGAGTGAGTAGTAAAAATCACAGGCCTTATTGGTAGTGAAACTCCGTATGATTTCAGTACAAATACCGAGTCACCTGATTACCTCCTATACCCAAGGCGTCTTATATTCCCTAAGGTTTTAGCGAGTCTTCGTTGACTATATAATAAGAATAATGCTAATCCAGGTTTTGTCAGTCATAAAGAGACACAGGAATCATAGAAGTGAAGCTTAGTTATGGATAGTATTTAATTAAATAAATTTGAAGACATGAGCACTGGACTCGTGCCCTCTATCTTTCTTCTCTTTTTTTTTTGTGTTTGCTTCTTGACTCAGGTGATATATACTGTAAATATCTGTTCCTGCGTGACCAGTTTAGTCTCGTTATTTCGGAACCATGTTTCATCAGTGGCTTATCACATGCAATGTTTTACCAGCACTATGTGACCCTCAGCAGTGCAGAGGTATCTATGTCGTTGCTGTTCACCTAGCGGTAAAATAGGCGTGGGTGTTAGTTGACTGGTGTTGGTCGCATCCTGGACACAAAATTGACCTAATTTGCCCGAAATGCCTTACATAACAAGGGGCTTTCTATATAGTAGTATGTCATTGATGTCAGCTAGGCCTGTTTACCATGTACATGTTTCTTGTAGAAATAAAAATTATTATTATTATTTTATTATTATTATTATTATTATTATTATTATTATTATTATTATTATTATTTTTATTATTATTATTATTATTATTATTGCTGTTTTTATGTTCGCCTGGTATCTTTTGGTGATTTTCATTTTTGCCCTCGTCTCAACATCTCACGAACACGAAGGTGAAATGCTGAGACGAGGAATTGTTTTGACTAGCTGGGACAAGAGAAATTATCAACCACTGTTCCTTGAAGAACAGAAGTCACAATACCGTGGCTGGAACAATTCACAAATAAATCCCCAGGGGTTCGTACAGTGCCTGGGGAATGGGAGGTAATCCGGTGAGTTCCAAGGGTAGAGGATGGCCCCAATTCCTTGTATCGAGGCTCTTTTACAGCATACTTCAAGCGGGTTGCAAAGTGGAGAGGGAAGGTGAATAGGTTGTGGCTGGGCATTTTTATGGGTGGATGGGGGTACGTATGTTTAGGTGGATGGGGTACATGGGTTGAGGTTGAGGGGGGTGTACATGTTTGGTGGTGATGTGGCTGGGGTTGAGGGCAGCACAATGAACGTGAGCTCCACCCCAAACTGCAGGTGCACATGTACACATCATCCACATGTACACCACCACTGTACACACCAGCCAAGCGTGCACATATAAACAAATGTGACATTAGTAAATATACCAAGTAACAGACTGGGCAAATATCTAAGAGACCTTTAAAAAAAATAAAAGAAACGTCATGACGCAAATTTAAAAAAGCAGAGAAAAACCCCCCTCATAATTTTAATGTGAAGATTAAGTAGTAAATAAGACGAAACAATGCGATTTGCGACATTTTATTGTGAAGGCGTCTCGTTCACCAGAGACTTTATCAACTTTAGTTTAACCTGACGTAAACGTGTGAATTTATAAAGGCCCTGGAGGGCGAAACGTCTTTTTTACATACTCTCAGCATACCCCTCCTTCTTGTTGTCATAAGTCTGTTTCACAGAGGTCCAAATGTCGCATTGAACATATATGAAGAAAATACACTCATTGCGGAATATGATTTAATTCACAAACGTTGATAAAGTTCTACCCAGAGTGAACTTTCTCAATTGAAAC
>WNWK01052514.1:10000-12158 GCA_009830355.1 Cherax destructor
CCCGGGGGAATTTTTTGTGAAAGATCTTGCCACTGCAGTTTTATCTTAAAAAAATCTTTTTTTACAACGACAATAAAGATCATCTGATTTATACGTCTTATAACCCTTCTTGTACCCCTTCGGCAGTTTTTCAACGCTAACAAATTTAGAACCGAAACGTTTTCTAATAAATATGTCTTAGGGTTTGCTCAAATGTCTTTCTAAACCAGTTTTTAAGTATAATAAAACAAATCTTCTCTCACTAAATAAAACAATCTTTCGACACTAATAAAAAGCATACAAATAAATTTCCCCATTTCTAATCAGCTGCTGTTCTGTACGACATTAATAATAATAATAATAATAATAATAATAATAATAATAATAATAATAATAAAAATAATTTTTTTTTCTTTATTTTACAAGTACATGTACAAGGTATACAGACCATAGCTGAAAATTGACATACTACTATATAGAAAGCCGCTTGTTATGCAGAGCATTTCGGGCAAATTAGGTCAGTTTTTTTCCCAGAATGCGACCCCCCTGTCGACTAACTCCCAGGTACCCATTTTTCTGATGGTGAAAAATAACACCCAGTGTAAAAAAAACGCGCCCAATGTTTCTACCCTCGCCGGGGAAACGACCCCGGGCGCTCGCCGTGTGAAGCGAGAGCTTTAGCCACCAGGCCACGGAATATTAAACCAGAAGGTTTGCTATTCCCCCCCTCCTCACGTAAGCTATTGTTTTCGTTATAAAACGCGTTTAATTTTTTTTGCCAAATTTGCCCCAACTTGTTCTCCCTAAGTTATAAAAGTTAAGTAGGTCTTGATGCCAACGAGGAGCTTTTTTATCTAAGGACTTGGGCGTGTTCTTCCCCTCCTTAGGGCCAACCTAATAAAGACAAGAAGAATACTCAAAAGAGTGCCCTTTTTGGGTAAACACACACACCCAAGAGTTTTATACCTCCGCGTATATAAACGGGGGTTTCTTTTAATTCCTGTGTTAGGGATTAAAGTATTTTGACTTGGGGTTTAATGTTACTGCAGTTTAATTCAGGCAAAACTGACCAACCATTTTGTTAGATTAACAGCCTATCAATTGCACATGGGAAAAAACTAGTTAATCCTTAATCTAAAAATAAGATTGAACTATATATTTTGAAAAGTACACACTTCTAGTTGTATATAAACAAAAAACACGCACCCCCGGCGTAAATAAAAAAGTTTTCAACTCTCCGTGTAATATACCTTTTGTACCCGTGGGCCCCCCAGGCGAATATACTACTTGATCTCAAGAGAACTCCAGGAACACGAGAGCGTGGTATCCTTCCCACCACCAGAATATGTCTTTCTACTACCTCTGTGGTGAGGCAACGCTGCCCTTTATATCCCCTTTTCGGAATCCAAAATTTTTTCGTCGTTGTTGTTGTTGCACGACCAGTTACACGACACCAGGCACACCTCAATGGAACTTCGTGGAGGGGAGGAGCTGGGGAAAGGGAAGAAGACGGGCTTTACTGGCGTTGGGGAGGGGCATTCCTGCTTAGCTAGTTAGGTTAGGATAGGTAAGAAGTTTAGAATTAACAGGGGGATATGATAGCCAGATTGTTGGTGTTTGGGAGATTATTAGTTGGGGGGGATGTTTATTATTGGGGGGGATTTCTATGTTGGGAAGGGGTTTACTGCTGTTGGGAAGGAGTTTGCTCCTGTTGGGGAGGAGTTTACTGCTATTGGGGCGTGGTTTACTGCTGTTGGGAAGGAGTTTACTGCTGTTGAGTAGGTTAATGCTGTTGGGAAGGAGTTTTCTGCTGTTGGTAGCTTAATGGTTTGAGAAGGGGTTTACTGCTGTTGGGAAGGGGTTTTCTGCTGTTGGGAAGGAGTTTACTGCTGGGGAAGGAGACGCTGTTGGGGAAGGGGGTTTTTGGCTGCAGATAATGTTGAGTGAAGGGGAAGGGGGGGAAAAGTGATAAGCAAAATGGTATCAACAGTAATGGGGGAAGATACCGTGATGGAGAACTGGGGCACAATGATGGGTTTTGGTAGGGAGCAGTGGAGGCGTTATGTCGGAGTGGAGGTTGTGATGTTGGAGTGGGTTTAAATGTTGGAGTAGAAGTTGTAATGTTGGGGTGGAAGTTGTAATGTTGGAGTGGAAGTTGTAATGGGGGGGGGAAAAAGGG
>WNWK01052515.1:0-12158 GCA_009830355.1 Cherax destructor
CTTATGTTCTTTTTACAAACAGTACATGGACACAGGAGTATAATAGGCTCAGGTGAGGTGTAATACTAGTGGTGGTAGAAGTAGTAGTGATATAAGTAGTAGTAGTAGAAATAATACAATGGAGAACAATCAACTCGCACATAGTAAAAGGTGATAAAAGAAATTACTTGGGTGTATAAAAATAGGTTGACAAATATTTCTGTTGGATTGGAAAGAAAGGCCTGTGAGTGTTCCACATTTGCAATGTGCTCGTGTAGTAAGGAGAGACTATGTGATGGTAGGGTTTACTGTTTTCAGGAGGTTCTTGTAAGACTTGGAGAGGTGAAGCTGCCCTTTTTTGTTTAATTGTTTTGAAACAGCGTTTGCTGTTAAGGCACGCCACGGAAATTAGTTTTTTGATTCTATTTTCGAATTTATGAGATGATTGGTGGAATTTCGGTGTTGTATGCGGGCGTTGTTCAGGTTATCGTTCCTTTGCATTAATGTGTTCAGTGGGGTGTTTCGGTTTCTTGCTGTTTCTTACATATCCTGTCGCAACCTCCCGGGGTGATAGTAAACCCCTGCGTTGACTGGTTCAAGGTGCTTGGATTTTGTCCCCGGGAGAGAATTCCAGGGGTCAGCCCCCGGCGGTCTGTGACCAGGCCTCCTGTTGGACCAGGCCTGATCAACCGGGTTTACTGCTGGCCGCACGCAGTCAACTACAACCACAGCTCGGCTGATCGGTCCGACTTGGGTGCCTGTCCGTCCTCTTGAAGACACCCGGGGTTTGTTGGTAATCCCGTGATGTATGCTGGGAGGCGTTAAAAATCGGGCCCCTGAAAAATTTTTGCCCTCAACTGCAGTGGCCCCTGCTCTTTTGGGGATGTTAATGCCTGCCGGTCTTGTCCTGGTTAGATCCTTTATGAAGTGCTGGAAGCGATGGCGACTTGGTTTGCTTGGCCCTTTGAAATTTGGATGCAACAACCTGGCTGTTAAGAATTATAACTTTTTAGAATTGGTGTTGATGCAGAATTTGATCTGAAGGCTCTTTTCTTCAATCTTTGATGAAAAGGAAGGAAAATTAAATCAGTGAAGGTTTGGTGAATTTTACTTCCTCGTCGAAACTCAGGACTACAAATTCCGTATTTAAAGAATGATGCCTTTTTTTGTCTTTTCTTGACTGGAAAAAAAAGTGTGAGATCATTTTTTTTAGGTTCTTTGGTCCAGTTATTCTTTTGTGGATGAGGACGCTGAAGATACTTGTCTTGGACTCTTCTTCAGTGCTGGACCCAGTTCCTGTTACCGCCTGAAAATTCCGTCATCAAACGTTTGGGAGTTTTCGAGACTCTCTCGTAAGTAACCAATGACGCTAACCTAACATCATCCCCTCAAGCTCCTTGGTTCTTGTGGGACGTCTCGTAATAACTCCCAAACTTTTGATGGGGAATCTTGGCAACTCAACCGTTGAAAGGCGATCCAGTTCACTAGAAGAAAGTCAATGACAACTCCCCTTTTTCTAGACGTCCTCATCCACAAAGTAGATAACAACCTAAGATTTCAAGTTTGGAAACCTCAAATAAAAATGATCCACCTTTTATTCCAGTCAAGTCAGAAAAAGAGGCATCATCATGGATTTTTCCTAAGGCCCCCCTTCTTTTTCTGTCTTTTTCCCTATTTGACCTGGTTGAAGCTCACCAGGTTTGACTACTAAAATCTGTCCAAAGAACTTTGCTTCTGCCTTCTCCTCAGGATGTTTCGGAAAGTGACATTGTCTGGTCATTCAGACAATGCTATTACGCTTGTTTGGGCTTTGAGGTGGTACTTCTCTGCAAAGTTTTTGACGTCCATCCATTTGGCAAAGATTTTTTGATTAATGAAGTAGCGGCTTCCTCTATCTCCTCTTCGAGCCTGAAGAGGTGCATCATCTTAGTCTGTTCCTCCTTCTCAAGTTCCTGCAGCTCCTCAGTGGTCAGCCTTCCTGCCCCTCCACTAACTCTTCCACATCACCATCACTCACATCCAGACCCATGGACCTGCCCAGAGAGACAATATCCTCCACTATAGACACAGCCTCAAAGCCCTCAAAGTCTCTTTAGTCCTGCTTCTGGCCAAAATTCCTCCAAGCAGAGTTCATTGTTCTGTATGAAAATTCCTGGCAGGCTTTGTCAGTGAGAGCTTTGCAATGGGCTTAACTCCTGTTCAGAGTTCAAAGCCCCTATGGAATAGTGCTTTAGTGTAGGAGTTTCTTGAAATTACTGATGACCTGCTGATCAGGGCTGAATGGAGGAGTCGTTTAGGGGCCAACTTTACAGTGATGAAGTCAAACCCGGCACATAGTCTGCAAGCTTGAGTGAGCTGCCTTCAGAGGCAGGTTTTTCTCCTCTAAATAACTTTTACACAACATTAAACCATTTGCTGAAGTATTCTCTGGTTTCCCAAGCCTTACTTGGGTAACGCGCTGTGTTGTGACTCATTTTGACCCATTCAAGTTTTAGCACGCGAGTCGTATTCCAAAAAGGTCGTATACAAGCAAAAAATTTCCTTCCAAACAGGACGTATACTGAGGTACCACTTATATACATGTTATATATATATATATATATATATATATATATATATATATATATATATATATATATATATGTATATATATATATATATATATATATATATATATATATATTGTATATATATTAAAACGCCAATTCCCACAAGGCAGGGTGGCCCGAAAAGAAAAGACTTTCATCATTCACTAATCACTGTCTTGCAGAGGGAGCTTTACTACAGTTATAAAACTAAACATTCACCCTCCTTCAGAGTGCAGACACTTACTTCCCATCTCCAGGTTTCCTAAATCCCTTAAATATTACTTGCTACACTCCAACAGCACGTCAAGTATTAAAACCATTTGTCTCTATTCACTCCTATCAAATATGCTCATGTATGCTTCAAGTCCAAGCCCTCGCACCCAAAACCTCCTTTACCTCCTTCCAACCTTTCATAAGCCGACCCCTACCCCGCCTTCCCTCCACTACAGATTTATACACTGAAATCATTCTGTCTCGTTCCATTCTCTACATGTCCAAACCACCTCAACAACCCTCCTCAGCCTTCTCCTCGTTGAAATATTATCACCCATGTTTCACACCCATATAAGAGTGTTGGTATAACTATATCTCTACATTCCCTTTACTTCCATGGACAAAGTTCTTTGTCTCCACAGACCTGAAGTGCACCACTCACCCTTTTGCCCTCATCATTCTATGATTCACTTCATCCTTATAGACCCATCTGCTGACATGTCCTTCCCAAATATCTGAATACATTCCCCTAATCCATACTCTCTCTCCAATCTGATATCCAATCTTTTGTCACCTAATCTTTTGTTATCCTCATCACCTTACTCTTTCCTATATTCACTTTCAATTTTCTTTCTTCACATACCCTACCAAATTCATCCACCAACCTCTGCAATTTCTTCAAATTCCCAAAAGCACAGTGTCATCAGCAAAAGCAACTGTGACAACTCCCACTTTGTATTTGGAAATAAGTCTGTTGAGTATACTGGTAAAGTGTATGGTAGAGTATTACTGAAAGAATTATGTAAGAGGAGAACAGGATAGCAGATGAACAAGGAGCTTTAGGAAGGGTAGGGTGTGTAGACCAAGTGTTTACAGTGAAACATATATTTGAACAGTATTTAGTTAAGGGCAAAGAGGTTTTTGGCATTTATGGGATTTGGAAAAGGCGATGACAGAGGGATAATGGGGTAATGTGGAGATGTTTCAGGTGTATGGGAATGGGAGGTAGGTTACGGGAGCAGTGAAGAGTTTTATAAGATAGTAAGGCTCAGGTTAGAGTGTGGAGAGAGGGAGATATTTCCCAGTAAAAATAGGCCTGAGACAAGGATGTTTGATGTCACGTGGCTGTTCAATATATTTATAGATGGGTTGTAAGAGATGAGGCCTGTCACAGACCGGACCGCAGGGGCGTTGACCCCTGGAACTCTCTCCAGGTATACTCCAGGTATAACTCCTTTTGCCAAGACCCTTGCATTCACTTCTCTTACAACTCCATTTTTAAATATATTGAACAACCATAGTGACATCACACATCCCTGTCTAAGGAATACTTTTACTAGGAAATAATCTCCCTCTCTCCTACACACTCTAACTTGAGCCTCACTATCCTCATAAAAACTCTTCACTGCTTTCAGTAACCTACCTCCTATTCCATACACCTGAAACATCTGCCACATTGCCCCCCTATCCACCCTATCATACGCCTTTTCCAAATCCATAAATGCCACGAAAACCTCTTTACCTTTATCTAAATACTGTTCACCTATATGTTTCACTGTAAACACTTGGTCTACACACCCCCTACCCTTCCTAAAGCCTCCTTGTTCATCTTCTATCCTACTCTCCGTCTTACTCCTAATTCTTTCAATAATAACTTTACCATACACTTTACCAGGTATTCTCAACAGACTTATTTTCCTATAATTTTTACACTCTCTTTTGTCCCCTTTGCTTTTATACAAAGGAACAATACACGCTCTCTGCCAATCCCTAGGTACCTTACCCTCTTCCATACATTTATTAAATAATAACACTAACCACTCCAAAACTATATCCCCACCTGCTTTTAACATTTCTATCTTTATCCCATCAATCCCAGCTGCCTTACCCCCTTTCATTCTACCCACTGCCTCACGACCTTCCCACACTCACAACTGGCTCTTCCACACTCCTACAAGATGTTATTCCTCCCTGCCCTACACACGAAATCACAGCTTCCCTGTCTTCATCAACATTTAACAACTCCTCAAAATATTCCCTCCATCTTCCCGATACCTCTAACTCTCCATTTAATAACTCTCCTCTCCTATTTTTAACTGTCAAATCCATTTGTTCTCTAGGCTTCCTCAACTTATTAATCTCATTCCAAAACTTTTTCTTATTTTTAACAAAATTTGTTGATAACATCTCACCCACTCTCTCATCTGCTCTCTTTTTACATTGCTTCACCACTCTCTTAACCTCTCTTTTTCTCTCCATATACTCCATATACTCTTCCCACCAAGATGTTGCTGTGTCAGACGGGATGTCTGACACAGCAACATCTTGGGATCTTAATACAGGGAATTCTTCACTTGCCTAACCCTTGGCCACCACCTACTTCCACATTGGTCAAATGTGACACCACCTGCGACTGCTGCACCTCTCCTGCCTACAGTATATAAGCTACCTCTTCGCACATTCTCTTCAAGATTGATGGACTGACAACATCGACTCAAGGTTGAGGGATTGATTACCTCAAACTCCTCCTGTTCTTCACGATTCTCCTTTGTATGGACTGATGAAGCCACTGTGTGGTGAAACGTTTCCTCAATAAAGATACCCAAGTGTTGCATATGTGTCTAATTTATAAATAGAGAACACATTTCCAGTTCGTTATTCGTCAGCTGTTCATTCCCAATTTTCAGAGGTCCTACTTTTTCCCTCACCTTCGTCCTATACACTTGAAAGAACCCTTTTGGATTAGTCTTTGATTCATTAACAACTCTAATTTCATAGTTACGTTTAGCTTTTCTAATCCCCTTTTTTACTTCTCTTTTAAGCTGAACATATTGGTCAATAAGGTTAACATCTCTTTTGATGCGCCTATAAATTCCTCTTTTCTCCCCTAATAGATGTTTTAGCCTCCTATTAACCCATTTGGGGGTCGTTATTATTTGACCTAATTTCTCTCTGGGGAATATATATACTCAGTGCACGTTGTACATTATTAAGAAAAAGTCATAATCGTAAGTATGATCATCGTCAATAAAATCATTAATTAGATTACCCCAATCGAGATTAGACAGGTGTTCCCTAAGTCCAATATTATTATTATTATTATTATTATTATTATTATTATTATTATTATTATTATTATTATTATTACCATTATTATTATTGGAATTATTGTTAACGTTATTATTGTATTATTGTTACTGTTATTATTATAATTATTATTTTTTTTTTATCAGTATTATTATTGAAATTATTATTCAAATTATTAGTATTGTAATATTATTACTGTTATTATTATTATGATTATTATTTTACTAATATTATTATATAAATTATTTAAGATTATTATTATTATTATTTAAGATTATTATTATTATTATTATACTAATAGTATTATTAAAATTATTGTTAAGGTTATTATATTATTATTATTATTTAAGAAAGCGCTTAACCCGTATGTTTGAGTACAGAGTTAAAGTAGTTTCTGGAAAGCACTAGAAAGGAATTGAATCCTCTTTCAACACTGCTGGCAAGTGATCCTCTTATTTTGTTTTAATAGGGTTCTAAAACGTAGGTGTGGGAGCCTGTGGTTCGACCCCGGGATACCTGAGGTAGGTGAGTACACGAGAGGTGATAATTATATGCAGTGACCTCCTTGGGTAGTCATAATTATATGCAGTGACCTCCTTGGGTAGTCATAATTATATGCAGTGACCTCCTTGGGTAGTCATAATTATATGCAGTGACCTCCTTGGGTAGTGATAAGTTGATAATGGTAACTCGTTAGTGAGGCGGATGTGTAGAGTGTGGTAATGTTTTTTTTCTCTCTCTCTCTCCCTCTCTCTCTCTCTCCCCTCCCCTTCCCCTCCCCCTTCTCTCTCTCTCTTCCTCTCTCACTCACTTCTCACTCTCTTCCTCTCTCTCTCACTCCACTCATTCCTCTCTACTCTTCTTCTCTTCTCCTCACTTCTCACTCATCTCTCTTCCACTCTCACTTCACTTCTCTCTCACTCTCTCACTCTCTCTCACTCACTCTCTCTCTCACTCATCTCACTCACTCACTCTCACTCACTCACTCCTCACTCACTCTCTCACTCTCACTCTCCTCTCTCCTCACTCACTCACTCTCTCTCCTCTCACTCTCTCTCACTCTCTCACTCTCTCTCCACTCTCTCCTCTCTCTTCACTCTCTCTCACTCTCTTCTTCACTTCTCTACTTCTCACTCTCTCTCTCTCTCTCTCTCTCTCTCTCTCTCTCTCTCTCACTCATTCTCTCTCACTCTCTCTCACTCTAAGAAGGACATAAGAATGGAGGAACACTGCAGCAAGCTTACTGGCCCATACAGGCAGGTCCTTATAAAAATGTATTTGTCCAACCTTTTCCCAAACTATCCAAAAATTTACTCCCATACCCCAGATACCAATCACACCCAGCCCTCCCACCCATATATTTGTCCAATCTCTTTTTGGAGCCACCCAGGTCCTAGTCTCCATTACCCTACTCTTAAGAGTGTTCTATGTTTGAAAACCAGTACTTGCCTGTGTTCCTTCTCTCTCTCTCTCTCTCTCTCTCTCTCTCTCTCTCTCTCTCTCTCTCTCTCTCTCTCTCTCTCTCTCTCTCTCTCTCTCTCTCACTCTCTCTCTCTCTCTCTTCTCTTCTCAAAAACAAAAGACGCCATACTGATTATAATGCGCTTATTACACAGCATATTGTGTATGCCGCCTTGTTTTGGTGTCTAAATTGCATAAAAGGCGAAGATATATTGGAAAAGGTACAGTGAAGACCTACCATGCTGGTACCATCATTGGAGAGGGTACAGTGAAGAGCTACCATGCTGGTACCATCATTGGAGAGGGTACAGTGAAGACCTACCATGCTGGTACCATCACTGGAGAGGGTACAGAGAAGAGCTACCATGCTGGTACCATCACTGGAGAGGGTACAGTGAAGAGCTACCATGCTGGTACCATCACTGGAGAGGGTGCAGAGAAGAGCTACCATGCTGGTACCATCACTGGAGAGGGTACAGTGAAGAGGGACCATGCTGGTACCATCACTGGAGGGGTGCAGAGAAGAGCTACCATGCTGGTACCATCACTGGAGAGGGTACAGAGAAGAGTGACCATGCTGGTACCATCACTGGAGGGTACAAAGAAGAGCTACCATGCTGGTACCATCATTGGAGAGGGTACAGTGAAGAGCTACCATGCTGATACCATCATTGGAGAGGGTACAGTGAAGAGCTACCATGCTGGTACCATCATTGGAGAGGGTACAGTGAAGAGCTACCATGCTGGTACCATCATTGGAGAGGGTACAGTGAAGAGCTACCATGCTGGTACCATCATTGGAAAGGGTACAGTGAAGAGCTACCATGCTGGTACCATCACTGGAGAGGGTACAGTGAAGAGCTACCATGCTGGTACCATCATTGGAGAGGGTACAGTGAAGAGCTACCATGCTGGTACCATCATTGGAGAGGGTACAGTGAAGAGCTACCATGCTGGTACCATCACTGAGAGGGTGCAGAAAGAGCTACCATGCTGGTACCATCACTGGAGAGGGTGCAGAGAAGAGCTACCATGCTGGTACCATCACTGGAGAGGGTACAGAGAAGAGCTACCATGCTGGTACCATCACTGGAGAGGGTACAGAGAAGAGCTACCATGCTGGTACCATCACTGGAGAGGGTGCAGAGAAGAGCTACCATGCTGGTACCATCACTGGAGAGGGTACAGAGAAGAGCTACCATGCTGGTACCATCACTGGAGAGGGTGCAGAGAAGAGCTACCATGCTGGTACCATCACTGGAGAGGGTACAGAGAAGAGTGACCATGCTGGTACCATCACTGGAGGGTACAAAGAAGAGCTACAATGCTGGTACCATCACTGGAGAGGGTACAGAGAAGAGCTACCATGCTGGTACCATCACTGGAGAGGGTGCAGAGAAGAGCTACCATGCTGGTACCATCACTGGAGAGGGTGCAGAGAAGAGCTACCATGCTGGTACCATCACTGGAGAGGGTGCAGAGAAGAGCTACCATGCTGGTACCATCACTGGAGAGGGTACAGAGAAGAGCTACCATGCTGGTACCATCACTGGAGAGGGTACAGAGAAGAGCTACCATGCTGGTACCATCACTGGAGAGGGTGCAGAGAAGAGCTACCATGCTGGTACCATCACTGGAGAGGGTACAGAGAAGAGCTACCATGCTGGTACCATCACTGGAGAGGGTGCAGAGAAGAGCTACCATGCTGGTACCATCACTGGAGAGGGTACAGAGAAGAGTGACCATGCTGGTACCATCACTGGAGGGTACAAAGAAGAGCTACAATGCTGGTACCATCACTGGAGAGGGTACAGAGAAGAGCTACCATGCTGGTACTATCACTGGAGAGGGTACAGAGAAGAGCTACCATGCTGGTACCATCACTGGAGAGGGTACAGAGAAGAGCTACCATGCTGGTACCATCACTGGAGAGGGTGCAGAGAAGAGTGACCATGCTGGTACCATCTTTGGAGAGGGTACAGAGAAGAGTGACCATGCTGGTACCATCACTGGAGAGGGTGCAGAGAAGAGTGACCATGCTGGTACCATCTTTGGAGAGGGTACAGAGAAGAGCTACCATGCTGGTACCATCACTGGAGAGGGTACAGAGAAGAGTGACCATGCTGGTACCATCACTGGAGGGTACAAAGAAGAGCTACCATGCTGGTACCATCACTGGAGGGTACAAAGAAGAGTGACCATGCTGGTACCATCACTGGAGAGGGTGCAGAGAAGAGTGACCATGCTGGTACCATCTTTGAAGAGGGTACAGAGAAGAGCTACCATGCTGGTACCATCACTGGAGGGTACAAAGAAGAGCTACCATGCTGGTACCATCACTGGAGGGTACAAAGAAGAGTGACCATGCTGGTACCATCACTGGAGAGGGTGCATAGAAGAGTGACCATGCTGGTACCATCTTTGGAGAGGGTACAGAGAAGAGTGACCATGCTGGTACCATCACTGGAGGGTACAGAGAAGAGTGACCATGCTGGTACCATCACTGGAGGGTACAAAGAAGAGTGACCATGCTGGTACCATCACTGGAGAGGGTACAGAGAAGAGCTACCATGCTGGTACCATCACTGGAGAGGGTACAGAGAAGAGCTACCATGCTGGTACCATCTTTGGAGAGGGTACAGAGAAGAGCTACCATGCTGGTACCATCACTGGAGAGGGTACATAGAAGAGATACCATGCTGGTACCATCACTGGAGAGGGTACAGAGAAGAGTGACCATGCTGGTACCATCTTTGGAGAGGGTAGAGAGAAGAGATACCATGCTGGTACCATCACTGGAGAGGGTACAGAGAAGAGCTACCATGCTGGTACCATCACTGGAGAGGGTGCAGAGAAGAGCTACCATGCTGGTACCATCACTGGAGAGAATACAGAGAAGAGATACCATGCTGGTACCATCTTTGGAGAGGGTACAGAGAAGAGCTACCATGCTGGTACCATCATTGGAGAGGGTACAGAGAAGAGCTATTATGCTGGTACCATCACTGGAGAGGGTGCAGAGAAGAGCTACCATGCTGGTACCATCTTTGGAGAGGGTACAGAGAAGATCTACCATGCTGGTACCATCACTGGAGAGGGTACAGAGAAGAGCTACCATGCTGGTACCATCACTGGAGAGGGTACAGAGAAAGCTACCATGCTGGTACCATCACTGGAGAGGGTACAGAGAAAAGCTACCATGCTGGTACCATCACTGGAGAGGGTACAGAGAAGAGCTACCATGCTGGTACCATCACTGGAGAGGGTACAGAGAAGAGCTACCATGCTGGTACCATCACTGGAGAGGGTACAGAGAAGAGCTACCATGCTGGTACCATGAGAAATAGTTTGAGGTGGTGAGTCCCTCAGCCTGGAGAAGAGTTCAGCTTGAGCTCTTCTGGACAGGCACCTAAGGTCAGTACCTGACCAACCAGGCTGTGGTTCGTACGTCAGTCTGCGTGCGGCCAGCAGTAACAGCCTGGTTGATCAGACCCTGATCCACCATGAGGCTTGGTCTCAGACCGAAACCCTCTCCAGGTAAACTCCAGGTTGATGGTCTGGAACATGGTTCCAGACTCGCCAGTACTGCTGCTGCTTACACTATATTCTCCTCTGTATTTGACTGATAAAGTTCAAAACGTCTTTATGTTGGCTAAAAGAACACAAGTGCAACTAATGTGACATTTTATTGTGGCGACGTTTCGCTCTCCAGGAGCTTTATCAACCCGTTATCTAACGGCTTGATAAAGCTCCTGGAGAGCAAACGTCGCCACAATAATATTTATCACAGTAGTTGCACGTGTGTTCTTTTACCCAACATAATGTCGGTAATTGTACCAACATTAATACAACGATAAAGATACCCAGCTGTTGTACATGTGTCTTAGTAGATACTTGGTGCTCTAGTGGGAGGGGTTGCACAGGCCTAGGTACCAACACACTGGAGTTTACCTGGAGAGAGTTCCGGGGGTCAACGCCCCCGCGGCCCGGTCTGTGACCAGGCCTCATGTTGGATCAGAGCCTGATCAACCAGGCTGTTACTACTGGCCACACGCAGTCCAACGTACGAACCACAGCCTGGCTGGTCAGGTACCGACTTTAGGTGCCTGTCCAGTGCCTGCTTGAAGACAGCCAGTGGTCTATTGGTAATCCCCCTTATGTACGCTGGGAGGCAGTTGAACAGTCTTGGGCCCCTGATACTTACTGTGTTGTCTCTCAACGTGCTAGTGGCACCCCTGCTCTTCATTGGAGGGATGTTACATCGTCTGTCGAGTCTTTTGCTTTCGTAGGGAGTGACTCTCGTGTGCAAGTTTGGTACTAATCCCTCTAGGATTTTCCAAGTGTATATAATAATGTATCTCTCCCGCCTGCGTTCTAGGGAGTACAGGTTTAGGAACTTCAAGCGTTCCCAGTAATTGAGGTGGTTTATCGCAGTTATGCGTGCCGTGAAGGTTCTCTGTACATTTTCTAGTTCAGCAATTTCACCTGCCTTGAAAGGTGCAGTTAGTGTGCAGCAATATTCCATCCTAGATAGAACAAGCGACCTGAAAAGTGTCAACATGGGCTTGGCATCTCTGGTTTTGAAGGTTCTCATTATCCATCCTGTCATTTTTCTGCAGATGCGATTGCTACAGTGTTATGGTCCTTGAAGGTGAGATCCTCTGACATGATCACTCCCAGGTCTTTGACATTAGTTTTCGCTCTATTGTGTGGTTGGAATTTGTTTATACTGCGATGAGATTTTAATTTCTCACGTTTTCCATATCGGAGTAATTGAAATTTCTCATCATTGAACTTCATATTGTTTTCTGACCCATTTAAAGATTTAGT
>WNWK01052516.1:0-12158 GCA_009830355.1 Cherax destructor
TTTTTCGGGAACGTATCTATCGTGCTAAATGAGCCTACTTATATATATATATATATATATATATTTGTAATAGGTAGTAGGTTGGGGCAGAAACCCCCCCAGGGGTCTTCCCAAATAGTTGGAAAGCTTGTTTTTGTTTACATGATGGTAGGATTTGGTTTTTTTTTTCTGTCTCATAAACATCAAATTTCAGGTATGTCTTGTTACTTTTTTCCCTTAGGTCACACTACACATTCATGTACAAGCATATGTATATACACACCCCTCGGTTTTTTTTATTTTCTTACTAGTTCTTGTTCTTATTTCCTTTATCTCCAGGGGAAGTGGGAATTCTTCCTCCTAAGCCAGGGTGTCGTGGGGACTAACATGCTGGGAGAAGGGAAAACCCCCTTCCCTGTATATATTATAAATGAAAAATGGGAAACTTTTTTTTTCTTTTGGGCCCCCCCGGGGGGGAAAAGGGGCCCCGTTTGAAAGAAGAAAGAATATATATTTGTGCATTACTGTAACTTTTATCATGGATCATGGCATAGCAAGTCATTTTGCTTGAGTTTGTATTTTGTACTGAGGGCTGGTTGTGTAGAAATGTATATGGTGGAGTGTTTATCTTGAATATGTTTATAAACAGGGAGGCGTTGTAATTCCTGATTTTGACGTCACTGGGTGTTTTTGTAATATGGGGTGAGATATATGTCCCATGTTTTTTTGTTCTTTGTGCACTCTTATAGTATCATGGTTTTATTTTTTTCTTTTAAAAAAAAAAAAAAAAAAAAAGTAATGGATGAGGAATGTACTAGTACTCAATATATTTCACAAAAAATCTGAGAACTGCATTAATTTTTTTTTTAACATGCTGGCCGCTCCCACCAAGGCAGGGTGACCCAAAAAAACTTTCACCATCTTTCCCACACTATCACATTATTATTTCATAAATGGTTATTAAACACAGTATTATAGAAGAAGAATTCATTTGCAAAGGTATGGTACAGCATCATTCTACAGTAGATATATAATTGGAAGAGCTACATGCCAAGTAGTCAAATCAGAGAACTGGCTGGACGGAATGTTTCTTAGACAGAGTTCTGTACACTTTGGAATCTTGGAATTTTCACAATAAGTTGAGGCTGATTGATACCTTGGATTAGTTATTATTCATATGCATTATAAATTCAGTAACTCAGAAAAAGCCACTGTTCAAGAAATCTCAAATAAGTTTCTGGTCCCCACTTGTAACCTGAAGCATCAAAGGATGTGAATGATTGTATATTTAATATTTGGCATCCAATTTAACTTTTTCTGCTTAATAATACATTAAAGTACATGTGTAAACAATGTATATACAGTAGTGGATTGTATATACAGCACATATATTTAATGTATACAGATTTCATAGTTATAATGATGAATTTAAGACCAGGGATGAAATCTGCTATCCACTGACAGATGTTTAACTCTGTAAATACACACAGTTTATTTTTTAATCCTTATTTTGGGGATTAAAGTACTTTGATACACTATAAGTATCTAGGTGGATTGTGGACTTGTATAGGTTGATAGGCCTGAAACCTATCATACAGTCTTGACTGCCATTTGACTCAAAAACAGTATCAAATATCTCAGTAAAGATGCACTATAATTCATGTGGGTATATTTTATTCTTTTTTTTTCTGTTTGTGGGCCTGTAAATTACACTTTTATTTTAAAGGGCATGTAGTCAATTTTTAATAAAAATTATGTTTAATGATTGTTTATTTGGTTATTTAAGATTCACTATTCAGTAATAGGGGTAAATGTTCAATTTCCTTTTACTTATTAAGTATTACCCAGCATATACTTACCCCGCTGAAATAACAAGTTTTCCCATCGTTCCATTAACAAACCAAATAAGCACAACATTGTTTTGGGCTTAGTTCATATTCTCCTCACCAACAGTATGTGTGTTTGGCCCCCCATGTCAAAGTATTTGCTTAGGGTTGACCTGAAGACTGTGACTTTTGCAAGATTTTATTTTTTCTGATTAGTTTTCCCAGTTGACATTTGAAGAACCACACAATTATCTTTTCAGCAGTTTCCGTAACAGTTTCATTGATTTATTACACTCAAGAAATAATTTTGTAGTTTGGCAAGCCTGAAGTTCTTGTCACCTGTCTGGTTAATTGTAGTAGTTCAAAACATTGTCCAACTTGTTTAAGTGTCCTAATGGTTTTGTATCACCTAGCATGCCTTTTTAAAAAGGTTATCAGCCCTCCATTCTTAAGATGATTTATTTTGAATAACCAAGAATGAAATATTGTCTAGTTTCATGTCCAAAATGTTATTTGTTTTTGAATAAAAATTTGATTTAATTATACTATTTCTTCATCAAACCTTACCCATTTTGTATATGGTCTTGAGAAATTACCAATAATTTAGGATTTACAGTCTTGGATTAAGCTTCAGGTTCACCACAAATTTTGGTAACAGTTTCATTTTAAATCTTTAAAATTTTTATTATCATACCGTATTAACTGATTTTTGTTTCATTTAGTATCTTTTTAATTTTCTGAAAAAAGCATTAATAAATTTTAGCAAGAATATAATGTGAGGTGATAAATAATTCATTTGGTTTCTTCTAATCAATGCGCCTAGGAAAAACATTTTAATAAAAACATAATTGCTAAAATTAAAACCTAATTATAAAAAATAAAAATGAACAAAATAGCACCAGAACAATAATATAATTGACAACCTTAAAAAATTAGACAATTTTTCTTTTTTGTGGATCCCTGTTAGGAAGGCAAGACCATATTGAGGAGGAAATATGCCAAACAAAATTGGCAAATGATTGTCATGTGTCACATATGTTTAATCAGTAAATTTTTCAAATAGCACTGGAGCTTACCAGTGCCCTTTCACTAATTAAACGGGCTTAGCCCCATGTGTCTCCACTTGACCCGGGTCCTTTAGTTACAAGCCACAGCCCTTTAAGAGGGTTGTGTTGATGCTAGTGAAAGACTCTTGTTCCAATGAATTAGAGTTATGCTACCCATTCTTTAATGAAACTACAGTGGTACCTCGAGTTACGATGGTCCCCAAAATCGCCCTTTTATGTAAGTTTATTTTTAAATGCTTTTGTAAGTATATTTTTGGGGGTGTAAAAGGACTAGTCTATTTTACATTATTCCTTATGGGGATAAATTCGTATGGTAATGGCACTTGAACAGCATTCTCGAACGAAAAAATATCGTAACTCAAGGTACCACTGTATATTGTTTCCCATTCCACAGGCACTATATGACCTCTACAGGTTTAGCACTTCCCCATAATAATAATACACGAGTTGCTTGTAGTACCTTAGCTGTTTACGCATACATTAACACCACTAGCTTAAGTCTTGCTCAAAACACAATGTAATCTATGCTTTCTAAGACAGTACAGTGGACCCTCGGTTAACGAATACCCCGGAAATCGTGCAATTATGTAAGTATAATTTTGTAAGTTCTTGTGGAAGTGTATTTTTGGGGGTCTGAAATAGACTAACCTACGTGAAATTTTTCCTTAAGGGAGTAAATTCGTTCGGTAATGGCACTTGAGCAGACTTCAGGAGTGAAGTTTTACGAAACTCGGGGTCCACTGTATTAGGTTTTGCATTATGGTTACCGTACATTGTCTCATTATTACTGTGCAGCATTTGATTTTGATATAATTTTGTATTTTGAAGTAATGACTGTTTAAAATCAGAATTTTATGTCTTTTGTGTGCTAGTGATTCTGATTTGAGATAGCAGTGCAAAACATATTAACCCTTTGAGCAGCCATCACGTAGAACTACGTTATTGATGCCAGGCTCCCTCATGTTGATCTACATCAGCTCACTCAGATAAGCTGTGATTGGTAAATTTTGGCCTTGATACGAGAGAATGGGTTTGTGGCACAAGTGTGCACAATATAAAAAAATCCTGCCCCACACAGTGCATGATGGGAAAAGCAAAACTGACCATGTGTTTGGTTTAAAATAGTGAATTTGAAGTGTTTTCTCCAATGGTTTTTATGGTTGTTTCTGGTATTATTTGATAGAATGGATGACATGTATTACTGAAATAGAAATTATTTTGGTTGGTTTCAGGACCAGAAGTAGCTTGAAATTGGGCTTAAAGTAACAAATATTGGATTGCCAATTTTCCTGAGTGTGGTAAGGCATCCCTACACTTCCCGTTCTGTTTTATTGGTTTTTAATAGGTCTGATTCAGTTATTGGGGAGTCATAAACCATGACCAATCATTCCTGGTTATAATTTTTTATTATCGAAGAATTCAAAATGAAAGGCAAGTGTGATATAGGAGGCCTGGGGATGTGATTAATGAACAGAGGAAATATTTTAGTGCCTGGAATGTCTACATTATTTATTTTGGACTATTTTTTAATTTTGTGTAAAATTGGCCAAATTACCAATTTCTGTGCACTTTACAGGGTAGTTTTAATAGTGAATAGGCAGTTTCTTGTACTCGATAGACTGGAAGGCATACAGTGGACCCCTGGCTAACGAAAAAAATTAATTCCAGAAGCCTGCTCAAGTGCCATTACCCAACGAATTTACTCCCTTAAGAAATAATGTCAAGTAGGTTAGTCCATTACAGGCCCCCAAAAATACACTTCCACAAGCACTTACAATATTATACTTACATAACTGTACGATTTCCGGGGTGTTCATTAGCCAGGGGTCCACTGTATTAGTAAAATAGCTAAGAATTTGGTGAAACGGAGTAACGTAATTGGCTTAAAACAGGACTTAAATTGGGCAAAATTGTCAATGCATAAATTGTGCCCAAACACGAGCTTTGTGCCTGTGTAATTCCATCAAGTTTCATACCCTCATAAAGAGGTTCTCTACCATCTTAGAAGATTTAAAAAAAAAAAAATGGACACTGAGCACAATATTAATTTTGGTGGTCTGGACAGTGAAAGGGTTAAAATAGTTAAGTGCAGAAGTTAATGCATGCAGGGATGATGCTTACCAGTAAATCATTTACAATATGGTTCTGTAGTTTTATGAAGTATTTTTTACCATTCAATAATTCGGTTTATAAAGACAGTGGGGGTGTTGCAGTTCAGAGGGTCATTTGAAATGTGATGTCTGTGCATTTTCTAGTAAGACAGCTGTTGAATGAAATTTTGTTTTTTTGTTTTTTTGTTTTTTGGGTGAGGGAAGGTTAACCAAAGTTGATGGAAAATTGACTAACAAATGTGGATATTAATCATTACTGTGTTATCTGAAGAGTGCTTCTGTGGGTCATTGCTCTCCTGTATTACTACTACTCCATGTTATATTTGGAAGAAAACTCTAAACCTACAGGGGTTATACAGCATCTAGGGAATAAAAAATCCAAGCATGATATAAAGAAGAAGGAAGCGAAGTCCAGTGCCTTAGATCCAGAGACCATATGAGAATCAAAGTACGTACCTCCCTTGAGGGTATTGCTACTGTAACGCATCTGATTAGCCTAAAATATGCATTATCAGTAATAACATTGGTGTCAATCATTTTAGATCAATTATTTTCTGTACTGTACTTACTTCTTTTATTTTTTTATTTATTAACTCATAGGCCGTTTCCCACCAAGGCAGGGTGGCCTGACAAAGAAAAACTTTCATCATCATTCACTCCATCACTGTCTTGCCAGAGGTGTGTTTACACCACAGCTACAAAACTGCAACATTAACATCCCTGCTTCAGAGTGCCAGCACTGTACTTCCCATCTCCAGGAATCAAGTCCGGCCTGCCGGTTTCCCTGAAACCCTTCATAAATGTTACCTTGCCTACACTCCAACAGCACGTCAAGTCCTAAAAACCATTTGTCTCCATTCACTCCTATCTAACACGCTCACGCACGCTTGCTGGAAGTCCAAGCCCCTCGCACACAAAACCTCCTTTACCACCTCCCTCCAACCTTTTCTAGGCCGACCCCTACCCCGCCTTCCCTCCACTACAGATTTATACACTCTTGAAGTCACTCTTATTTTGTTCCATCCTCTCTATATGTCCAAACCATCTCAATAACCCCTCCTCAGATCTCTGGATAATAGTTTTGGTAATCCCACACCTCCTAATCTCCAAACTACGGATTCTCTGCATTATATTCACACCACACATTGCCCTCAGACATGACATCTCCACTGCCTCCAGCCTTCTCGTTGTTGCAACATTCACAACCCATTTCTCACACCCATACAAGAGTGTTGGTATAATATACTCTCATACATTCCCCTCTTTGCTTTCATTGATAAAGTTCTCTGTCTCCACAAGCTCCTCAGTGCACCACTCGTTTTTTTTACCCTTGTTAATTCTATGATTCGCCTCATCCTTCATATACCCATCTGCTGACACATCCACTCCCAAATATCTGAACACATTCACCTCCTCCATACTCTCTCCCTCCAATCTGATATTCAATCTTCTGTTATCTAATTTTTTTGTTATCCTCATCACCTTACTCTTTCCTATATTCACTTTTAATTTCCTTCTTTTACATACCCTACCAAACTCATCCACCAACCTCTGCAACTTCTCTTCAGAATCCCCCAAAAGCACAGTGTCATCAGCAAAGAGCAACTGTGACAACTCCCACTTTGTGTTAGATTCTTTATCTTTTAACCCCACACCTCTTGCCAACACCCGAGCATTCACTTCTCTTACAACTCCATCTATAAATATATTGAA
Source organism: Cherax destructor (assembly GCA_009830355.1). Classification (NCBI taxonomy): domain Eukaryota; kingdom Metazoa; phylum Arthropoda; class Malacostraca; order Decapoda; family Parastacidae; genus Cherax; species Cherax destructor. The sequence continues at coordinate 6,697 of WNWK01052516.1, forward strand.
CAACCACGGTGACATCACACATCCCTGTCTAAGCCTACTTTTACTGGGAAATAATCTCCCTCTCGCCTACATACTCTAACCTGAGCCTCACTATCCTCGTAAAAACTTTTCACCGCTTTCAATAACCTACCTCCTATTCCATACATTTGCAACATCTGCCACATTGCCCCCCTATCCACCCTATCATATGCCTTTTCCAAATCCATAAATGCCACAAACACCTCTTTACCCTTATCTAAATATTGTTCACCTATATGTTTCACTGCAAACACTTGGTCTACACACCCCCTACCCTTCCTAAAGCCTCCTTGTTCATTTGCTATCCTGCTCTCCGTCTTACTCCTAATTCTTTCAATAACAACTCTACCATACACTTTACCAGGTATACTCAACAGACTTCTTCTTTCTTTCAACACGTCGGCCGTTTCCCACCAAGGCAGGGTGGCCCAAAAGGAAAAACGAAAGTTTCTCCTTTTACATTTAGTAATATATACAGGAGAAGGGGTTACTATCCCCTTGTTCCTGGCATTTTAGTCGTCTCTTACGACATGCATGGCTTACGGAGGAAGAATTCTGTTCCAATTTCCCATGGAGAATTCAACAGACTTATTCCCCTATAATTTTTACACTCTTTTGTCCCCTTTGCCTTTATACAAAGGAACTATACATGCTCTTTTCCAATCCCTAGGTACCTTACCCTCTTCCATACATTTATTAAATAAAAACACTAACCACTCTAAAACTATATCCCCACCTGCCTTTAACATTTCAACCTTTATCCCATCAATCCCAGCTGCTTTACCCCCTTTCATTCTACTCCACTGCCTCACGAACTTCCCCCACACTCAACTGGTTCTTCCTCACTCCTATTAAGATGTTATTCCTCCTTGCCCTATACACGAAATCACAGCTTCCCTATCTTCATCAACATTTAACAATTCCTCAAAATATTCCCTCCATCTTCCCGATACCTCTAACTCTCCATTTAATAACTCTCCTCTCCTATTTTTAACTGACAAATCCATTCTTTCCCTAGGCTTTCTCAACTTATTAATCTCACTCTAAAACTCTTTCTTATTTTCAACAAAATTTGTTGATAACATCTCACCCACCCTCTCATTTGCTCTCTTTTTACATTGCTTCACCACTTTCTTAACCTCTTCTTTTATATTTTTAATAATATATGTTCAAATTCTAATGCATCTTGAATCTGTTATAGATTATTGGTATTTTCATCTGAACACAGATCAAGAAGTACATTTGTCAGTTCTGTTCCAAGAATTATTTTTAGATTCATGGGAAAGTGCTAAACCTGTAGGGGTCATATAATGCCTGGGGAATGGGAGGTCATCAGGGGAGGTTAGCTCCATTTCCTTGAATCAAGAGTCTTTTACGAATATCAAGGCACCCTCCTTGAAGGATTTGTTCCAAGAAGGAATACCCTGTCAACTTTATTTTGGTACATATCTAGAGTATTAACTTTTTTTTTTTTTTAATCCTCTATCCTAGTTTCAGAAACTTTAAACAAGACAGATTTTAACTGGATACAGTTTTATATGTTTCATAAACACTGATCAATGAAAAGGTAAACAACACATGGACAAAAAAATGAAATACAGAATAGAAATGTTCTTTATATTTCCCCCTCAATCAGAGACCTTCAACTGATGAAGGGTCTTTGAGGCTGAAATATAGTACTGATCTTTTCTGTTTTTTCTCTGTTACGTGGGATTTATCTTTGCATTAGGTGGACAGTTTATCAGATTCATCCTAACCAAAATTTTGCATAACTGCTATGCTGTATGTATGGTATGGTGGTGTAATATTAATCACTTTACATGTGTGTCCTTGTATGTATGGTATGGTGGCGTAACATTAATCACTTTACATGTGTGTTCTTGTATGTATGGTATGGTGGCGAAACATTAATCACTTTACATGTGTCCCCTTGTATGTATGGTATGGTGGCGTAACATTAATCACTTTACATGTGTGTCCTTGTATGTATGGTATGGTGGCGTAACATTAATCACTTTACATGTGTGTCCTTGTATGTATGGTATGGTGGCGTAACATTAATCACTTTACATGTGTGTCCTTGTATGTATGGTATGGTGGCGTAACATTAATCACTTTACATGTGTGTCCTTCTCTTAGGCAAAGGCAACCAAAAAGCAGAATTTGCCAAAAATATTTTTTAAAAATTCTCTCATGTTGATAGATATCTATATTTTTGTGAATTAACATTTTATACAAATTTCTAATTTTGCATCAAAATTATCATAACCTTATTAGAATTAACTTAATCTTATGCAACATATATAATTTATATAATTTAACATGTTAAAATTCCCATGTAAACATGTTACAAAATTTAAACAAATCAAATATAATTTTAAGCTAAAAAACAAATTAAGCCGTATTTCAGGTAGGAAGACAGTGTTTGGAACAAGAATTATGTAATAGGTAAATGAAAAGTTCACTGTAAAATCTGTCATGGAGAGAGTGCTGCACAAAGTCTTGAATATATAGTAATATCACTTGGAATAAGCATGAAAATGTTAAGTTTTCCTCAAGGAATTAAATGATAAATTATAGATGCAGTTTAAAGTTAAATGCAGGCAGGTTTTATTGTAAAATATAATGAAAATATTTAGTTTAATGCAAAAAAATATGCAGTATATTTATGACATCATAAAAATGTTTATAAATCAGAAAATGTTTTCATCCCTAAATAAGATAGCTAGCTGAATGTTTATAATCAAACTGCATTCAATCACCATTATAATTTTATCTTCAAATATATTTTACTAGTTTATCATGTTTAGCATTTCCCCCTTTTCTAAAATATAAAAATATATAAATAATGGCTAACTTCTCTGGTATTTTGTCTCTTTTCTTTTCTTATGCCTTAACATATCAGTATGACTATGAACATTTTGTGATCCCAAAACTTTTAGTTTTCAACACCAACTCGCCGAGAGCCACACTGGCAACAAAATTTGGCTAAAAGTACAGGGTATTTATGGCCACATTCATGGCAGAATCTTGGCAGTCGCATAGATGATGATGCACTAACTGAATCCCCTTTATTAGTACCCGCAGGTGATGACGATGATGGTGACGACAGTGGTGGGAGAGAGGAGTCTGACGAAGAGCTGCTTGATGCTCGCAGTTGAGGGCCATCAATGCTGTTAGTGTGAAATGTTATAGTGAGTTATACTCAAAAAAAAGGTGTAATTCAAGAATTAAAAAGATAGTTAATGCAGTGAAGTCCTTATTGTTACAACATTTCACTCATGAATGAGCATTACCAAGTACAGCTAGGTCGCGATTAGTGAGAGTTCAAATAATGTGCATTCGATTTAGTGTGAATTACTAAATGATACCAAGTCACATTTAATGCAAGTTTTTTCTCCCAAGCTCTTCAAATCATGCGCAAAAATGACAAGCAAGCCAAATTTATGCATATAAACTAGGGTTTTACATGCTACTACATCAGTCTGCACTTGCTGCTGCCTGCTGGACCATATTACCATTTACAGCTGTGTTACTTTTTTTTTTAAAGAGTGCCTTTAACAAAATGGACAAAAGGAAGAATACTACAGATGGAAACACTGCCAGCAGAAAAAAAGAAAAGGCTTGTTATTACATTAGAACAAAAATTTGGTGTAACTGAGCGGCATGCACGTGGTCATAGTAACTAAAATAGGACGAGATGTTAGAATGCCTGAATCTAGAATGGAATATTATTAAACACACAGATGAAATAAAAGAAAAAGGTAAAGTTGCATCAGCCTTTTGTGGTTTGCAAACAACTACAAGGAACAGAAATGTTACCTTGATAGAAATGGAGCGTCTATTAGCTGTATGGATTGAAGATTGCAATCAAAAATACGTTTCTCTTAGCATAGCAGCCATTCAGACAAAAGCTTTAAGTTTATTTAAGGCAGTGAAAGAAAATGGAAATGAAAAGGATAGGGAAGAAACTTTTACTACAAACATTGGTTGGTTTGATCGCTTGAAAAATAGAGTTCAGTTGCATAATGTTAAAATTACTGGGGAGACAGCCAGCATAAACGAGGATGCAGCAGCTGAACATCCTGAAGTTTTGAAGAAGAAAATAAAAGAAGGTGGATACACTGATCAAAAAATATTTAATGTGGATGAAACAGGCTTGTTTTGGAAACAGATGCCTTCCAGAGCTAACATTTCTAAGGAAAAACTCAACAACGAGAGTTTAAAGAAGCCAACGATGATTCTGAAAAAGCAGATAATGTGCATATGAAGGAGTTTTACTCTCAAAGAATTTAAAGACATCTTTCAAGGTGTAGAAATCATGAAGCAAAAAGTTATGGATGCTGACCCTAATGTTGATCACAGCATGCAAATTTGCCAAGAAAATTTCAAGAAAGAGAAGACTGTTCAGCCTATGCTGTTAAAATATTTTAAACAACAATAATAATGCTTTCTGCATATCATCAGGTACAATATTCTGGGGAGCTGAACAGACACCTCAAGTCAGCACCTGACCAGCCAGGCTGTGGTTCATACGTTGGATTGTGTGCGGCTGGCAGTAACAGCCTGGTTGATCAGGCCAATTCACAACTAGGCCTGGTCAAGGACCAGGTCGTGGGGGTGCTGACCCTTAGAACACCCTCCAGGTATAACTATTATTATTATTATAATCAAAAGAAGCGCTAAACTACAAGGGTTATACAGCGCGGCTGGTCAGGACAGGATGCAGGGAGAATGGATTGTAAGAGGGAGATGGATGATTAGTAGGGTATGGAGTGCAGCAGGACAGTGGATAGTGCAGGGATAGAGGGTAGCAAGAGATCGAGGTAGAAGGGACTGAGGGAGGTGCTAGAGGTATAATCTTCAGAGTTTGTGTAGTAAGTCAGTTTCTGTCAAAAAGTCAACGAGAGTGTCAGGATTAAAGGAGGGTCCATCAGCAAGAAGGGAAAGTAAAGAAAGTGCCGCAGAGCGAAGACGCCGTTAGAGATCAATTCTGCGTGCTCGTTGATAGAGTGGGCAGTCCAACAGGAAAAAAGCCAAAAAGACACTGGAAAAACCCCCCAATGCTCACAGAGAGGGGGGGGGGCATCTCCCCTGGATACCCATGAGAAAAGGGGTGTGGCCCATGCGAAAGGGGGGGTAGTTTTTGTCCCCCCCGCCTCGACACTGGTGACAAGAAAAAGGCCAAAAAATTTTAAAAATGGACCCCCCCCTAAACAAAAAATTATTTTCCCCCGGGCCCGCTCAATGCCATTACCCAACAATTTACTTTTTAAAAAATAATGTCAGAGGTTAGTTTTTTTCAGACCCCCAAAATACACTTCCACAAGCACTTTCAATATTATACTTACATAATTGTACGATTTCCCGGGGGGCCCCCCTTTGGGGGGGGGTCCACTTTTGGGGTTTTAAAAAAATGAAGTTTGTTTTTTAGCAGGTCAGAC
>WNWK01052517.1:0-12158 GCA_009830355.1 Cherax destructor
TTTTCCTATATCCTTTCTAAATCTAAAATTATCCAATTTGAATCCATTATTGCGGGTTCTCTCTTGGAGAGATATCCTCAAGACCTTATTTATATCCCCCTTATTAATACCCATCTTCCACTTATATACCTCGATCATGTCTCCCCTCATTCCTCGTCCCACAAGTGAATGCAATCCAAGGGCCCTCAATCCTTCCTCACACGGAAGATCTCCAATGCTATGAATCAACTCCGTCACTCGCCGCTGAATGCTCTCTAACGAATTCACATCCATTCTGTAAAATGTAATAATATCTAACGAATTTATATCCATTCTGTAAAATGGAGACCAGAACTGAGCTGCATAATCTAGGTGAGGCCTTACTAATGATGTATAAAGCTGTAATATAACCGCTGGACTTCTGTTGCTTACACTTCTTGATATAAATCCCAGTAATCTATTTGCTTTATTTCTTACGCTTAGGCATTGCTGACTTGATTTGAGGTTGCTGCTTACCATGACTCCCAAGTCTTTTTCACATTCTGTATGATCAAGCTCAACTTCACCTAGTTTATAAATTCGAGGGATATTTTCATTACCAACGACTAGCACCTTACACTTGTCCACATTGAACTTCATCTGCCACTTTTCAGACCAAGACATTAATTTGTCCAAATCCTCCTGGAGTTCATTGGTATCCTCCTCAGAATGAATTATACGGCCTATTTTTGTATCATCAGCAAATTTACTCATGTCATTTGCAATTCCTTCATCAAGGTCATTTATGTAAATTATGAACAACAATGGGCCCAAAACTGATCCTTGTGGAACGCCACTAGTGACTAATCCTTATTCAGATTTGACCCCATTAATGGAAACTCTCTGCTTTCTATTGGTAAGCCATGCCTCTATCCATGGTAGAACTTTACCTCCTATACCATGAGCTGCCACCTTTCTTAAGAGTCTCTTGTGAGGTACTCTATCGAAGGCCTTACTGAAATCCAAGTAAACTATATCATATTAAGAACATAAGAACATAAGAAAGGAGGAACACTGCAGCAGGCCCGTTGGCCGATACTAGGCAGGTCCTTCACAATCCGTCCCACTAACAGAATATTTGCTCAACCCAAATTTTTCAATGCTACCCAAGAAATAAGCTTTGACAATTCTACCCACTCATGCGCGAGTCCCACTCAAATCCAACCCTCTCACTCATGAATTTATCCAACCTAAATTTGAAACTACTCAAGGTCCTAGCTTCAATAACCCTACTAGGCAGACTGTTCCACTCATCAACTACCCTATTTCCAAACCAATACTTTCCTATATCCTTTCTAAATCTAAACTTATCTAACTTGAATCCATTATTGCGGGTTCTCTCTTGGAGAGATATCCTCAAGACCTTATTTATATCCCCTTTGTTTATACCCATTTTCCACTTGTATACCTCGATCATGTCTCCCCTCATTCTACGTCTTACAAGTGAATGTAATTTTAGGGTCTTCAATCTTTCTTCGTAAGGAAGATTTCTAATGCTATGTATTAATTTAGTCATTCTACGCTGAATGTTTTCTAACGAATTTATGTCCATTCTGTAATATGGAGACCAGAACTGAGCTGCGTAATCTAGGTGAGGCCTTACTAATGATGTATAAAGCTGTAATATAACCTCTTGACTTCTGTTGCTAACACTTCTTGATATAAATCCCAGTAATCTATTTGCCTTATTACGTACGCTTAGGCATTGCTGTCTTGGTTTAAGGTTGCTGCTTACCATCACCCCCAAGACCTTCTCGCAATCTGTATGGCTAAGTTCTACGTTATTTAACTTATAAGTGCTTGGGTTATGGACACTCCCGAGCTTCAGAACCTTGCATTTGTCTACATTGAACTGCATCTGCCACTTTTCTGACCACGAATTAAGTTTGTCTAAATCTTCCTGAAGTTCTATGACATCTATGTTTGAATCAATTATTCTACCTATCTTCGTGTCGTCGTCGAATTTGCTCATATCACTAGTAATTCCCTCATCAAGGTCATTGATATATATTATAAATAACAATGGGCCTAAGACTGATCCCTGTGGAACACCACTTGTTACAAGTCCCCATTCGGATTTAACCCCATTTATGCACACTCTCTGCTTCCTATTGGTGAGCCATGACTCGATCCATGACAGCACTTTTCCCCAATGCCATGAGCTGCCACTTTCTTTAACAGTCTCTGGTGCGGTACTCTATCAAAAGCCTTACTAAAGTCTAAATAAACAATATCGAATTCTTTATCGTGATCAACAGCCTCAAAAGCTTTACTGAAGAAGGTTAATAAATTAGATAGGCAGGAACGGCCCCTCGTGAATCCATGCTGGGTATCATTAATCAAATTATGGTTATCTAGATGGCTTCTAATAATATCAGCTATAATTGACTCAAGTAATTTGCCTACAATTGAGGTCAGGCTTATTGGGCAGTAGTTTGACGGTAGTGACTTGTCCCCTGCTTTAAAAATAGGAATTACATTAGCCATCTTCCACATATCAGACACTACACCTGTTTGAAGAGATAAATTAAAAATGACCTTGATGAGGGAATTACTAGTGATATGAGCAAATTCGCCGATGACACGAAGATAGGTAGGATAATTGATTCAAACGTAGATGTCAGGGAACTTCAGGAGGATTTTGACAAACTCAATTCCTGGTCAGAAAAGTGGAAGATGCAATTCAGTGTAGATAAATGCAAGGTTCTGAAGCTTGGGAGTGTCCATAACCCAAGCACTTATAAGTTAAATAACGTAGAACTTAGCCATACAGATTGCGAGAAGGACTTGGGGGTGATGGTAAGCAGCAACCTTAAACCAAGACAGCAATGCCTAAGCGTACATAATAAGGCTAACAGATTACTTGGATTTATATCAAGAAGTGTTAGCAACAGAAGTCCAGAGGTTATATTACAGCTTTATACATCATTAGTAAGCCTCACCTAGATTATGCAGCTCAGTTCTGATCTCCATATTACAGAATAGATATTAATTCGTTAGAAAACATTCAGCGTAGAATGACTAAATTAATACATAGCATTAGAAATCTTCCGTATCAAGAAAGTTTGAAGACCCTTAAATTACATTCACTTGTAAGACGAAGAATGAGGGGAGACATGATCGAGGTATACAAGTGGAAAATGGGTATCAACAAAGGGGATATAAATAAGGTCTTGAGGATATCTCTCCAAGAGAGAACCCGCAATAATTGATTCAAATTAGATAAGTTTAGATTTAGAAAGGTTATAGGAAAGTTGGTAAATTAGACACATATGCAACACTTGGGTATCTTTATTGATGAAACGTTTCGCCACACAGTGGCTTCATCAGTCCATACAAAGGAGAATCGTGAAGAACAGGAGGAGTGTGAGGTTGTCAGGCCCTCAATCTTGAGACGATGTTGTCAGTCCATCAATCTTGAATAGAATAACAGCATATGAGCAGAGGAACCTTATATACTGTAGACAGGAGAGGTGCAGCAGTAGTAGGAGGTGTCACATTTGTTCAATGTGGAAGTAGGTCGTGCCCAAGGAATAGGCAAGTGAAGAAATCCCTGTATTAAGATACCAAGATGTTGCAGTGTCAGACAGGATGTGAATGAATGGTTCAGAGAACCGACGAGTTGGTAAATTAGACACATATGCAACACTTGGGTATCTTTATTGAGGAAACGTTTCGCCACACAGTGGCTTCATCAGTCCATACAAAGGAGAATCGTGAAGAACAGGAGGAGTGTGAGGTTGTCAGGCCCTCAATCTTGAGACGATGTTGTCAGTCCATCAATCTTGAATAGAATAACAGCATATGAGCAGAGGAACCTTATATACTGTAGACAGGAGAGGTGCAGCAGTAGTAGGAGGTGTCACATTTGTTCAATGTGGAAGTAGGTCGTGCCCAAGGAATAGGCAAGTGAAGAAATCCCTGTATTAAGATACCAAGATGTTGCAGTGTCAGACAGGATGTGAATGCTGCACCTCTCCTGTCTACAGTATATAAGGTTCCTCTGCTCATATGCTGTTATTCTATTCAAGATTGATGGACTGACAACATCGTCTCAAGATTGAGGGCCTGACAACCTCACACTCCTCCTGTTCTTCACGATTCTCCTTTGTATGGACTGATGAAGCCACTGTGTGGCGAAACGTTTCCTCAATAAAGATACCCAAGTGTTGCATATGTGTCTAATTTACCAACTCGTCGGTTCTCTGAACCATTCATTCACACGTTATAGGAAAGTATTGGTTTGGAAATAGGGTAGTTGATGAGTGGAACAGTCTGCCTAGTAGGGTTATTGAAGCTAGGACCTTGGGTAGTTTCAAATTTAGGTTGGATAAATTCATGAGTGAGAGGGGTTGGATTTGAGTGGGACTCGCGCATGAGTGGGTAAAATTGTCAAAGCTTATTTCTTGGGTAGCATTGAAAATTGAGTTGAGCAAATATTCTGTTAGTGGGACGGATTGTGAAGGACCTGCCTAGTATGGGCCAACAGGCCTGCTGCAGTGTTCCTCCTTTCTTATGTTCTTATGTTCCATATTACAGAATGGACATAAATTCGTTAGAAAACATTCAGCGTAGAATGACTAAATTATTACATAGCATTAGAAATCTTCCTTACATAAGAACATAAGAACATAAGAAAGGAGGAACACTGCAGCAGGCCTGTTGGCCCATACTAGGCAGGTCCTTCACAATCCATCCCACTAACAGAATAATTGCCCAACCTAATTTTCAATTCTACCCAAGGTTAGGTACATGGATAGGGCTTTCTGTTTGATTGATAGGAGTAGGAGACAGAGGGTTTGCTTTCCTGGGGCTGGGATGAAGGATATTGTTAGCCGTCTGGACGACATCATGAGAGGTAATGGGAGCAATCCTATTATCTGTCTCAGTGCTGGAGGCAACGATGTTGGCAGACGTAGGAGTGAGGAGCTGATTAGCAGCTATAGGTCAGCAATAGACAGAATTAGGAAGAAGGGTGGGAACCCTGTCATATGTGGTATTTTGCCAAGGAGAGGAGTTGGAAATGAATGGCTGTCCAGGGCAATTGGTGTCAATTGCTGGCTGGACAAATATTGTAAGGAAAATTCAGTAACATTCATTGACAACTGGGACCTCTTCTATGGCAGAAATGACATGTATGCCAGGGATGGGGTTCACTTATCCAGGTCTGGGGTGGGGGCACTGGCAACTGCAGTGGAGGGAGCTGTTAGGGCTTTAAACTAGAAATAGTTAGTGGTATGGGTTTTGGGGGGAAAACAGAGAAGTCCCAGTGTAGTAATATTATAAGTTGTAGGAGAACTAGTAATAGGCAGAATAGGGTGGATAGTGGAAAGCTAGTGACACTAGATGACAAGGACAGTAATAGGTATAGTGGAAAAACAGAGATGAGCAGGAAGGGTAAAGAGAAAGGAGGGTCTCTAAATATATATTACACCAATAGTCGTAGTGCTAGGAATAAGATGGACGAGTTGAGATTAGTTGCAAGTACGGGTAATATTGATGTTTTTGCAATAACTGAGACATGGTTTAATATGAAAAATCGGGACTTGCCTGCCGAATGTCACATTCAGGGTTTTAAATTGTTCCAAGTAGACAGAAGTATCGGGAAGGGGGGTGGGGTGGCACTCTATGTCCGTGATCATTTAAATTGTTGTATAAAAATGGGTATAAAGTCTGAATTAACACATACAGAGTCTGTCTGGATAGAATTTTCAGAGGGGCATGAAAAATTGATTTTAGGTGTGATATACCGTCCCCCAAACTTAGATAGGGACCAAGGGAGACTACTATGGGAGGAAATTGTTAAGGCCACAATGCACGATAACGTAGTTATTCTGGGTGACTTCAACTTTAGTCAGATTGATTAGAATTTTTTGACTGGGAATTTGGAATCTAACGATTTCTTAGAAGTAGTTCAAGATTGTTTTTTGAAGCAGTTTGTGACAGAACCTACAAGGGAAATAATCTGCTTGACTTAGTTCTGGCAAACAAGGAAACCCTTGTTAATAATTTAGAAATTACAGAGGAACTCGGCGCAAGCGACCACAAATCAATTACCTTTGGCATTGAATGGAAGTTTCATAGTAGGAATAACTCAGTAACGGTCCCAGATTTTCGCTTAGCAGATTACAATGGACTTAGAGAACACTTACAATCTGTGGACTGGGGTAATGAAGAGAGCTATCAATATGACAGTTTTCTGAACACTATACATGCTGCCCAAAGAACATTTATCCCATATAAAGAAATTAGATCGAATAGAAATGACCCAAAATGGATGAATAATAGGCTCAAATATCTTTTAGGGCAGAAGAAAGGAATTTATAGGCGTATCAAAAGAGGTGAGGGTCATCTTACGAATCAGTATATTGACATTAAGAGGGACGTTAAAAGGGGATAAGAAAAGCTAAGCGGGACTACGAAATTAAAGTTGCTAGGGATTCGAAAACTAACCCAAAAGTTTTTCCAGGTGTATAGAACAAAAGATAGAGATAAGATAGGTCCCCTTAAAAATAATTATGGGTATCTTACTGACAAAGAGAATGAAATGTGCTCTATTTTTAATAATTATTTTCTCTCGGTTTTCACTCAGGAAGACACTAATAATATCCCAAGAATTAGGTATTTTAGTGGGCCTGAAGAAGATAAATTATGTAGTATCACAGTCACTAGCGAAATTGTTATCAAACAGATAGACCGTTTGAAGCAAAATAAATCGCCAGGCCCTGATGAGCTTTTTCAAGGGTTCTTAAGGAATGCAAAATTGAACTCTGTGAACCCTTAACTAACATTTTTAACCTATCTCTTCAAACAGGTGTAGTGTCTGATACGTGGAAGATGGCTAATGTAATTCCTATTTTTAAAGCAGGGGACAAGTCGTTACCATCAAATTACCGCCCAATAAGTCTAACTTCAATTGTAGGCAAATTATTAGAGTCGATTATAGCTGATAACATAAGAAGCCATCTCGATAGGCATAATTTGATTAATGATACTCAACATGGATTCACCAGGGGCCGTTCCTGCCTAACTAATTTATTAACTTTTTTCAGTAAGGCTTTTGAGGCAGTTGATCATGATAAAGAATTCGATATTGTTTATTTGGATTTTAGTAAGGCTTTTGATAGAGTACCACATCAGAGACTGTTAAAGAAAGTGGCTGCTCACGGCATTGGAGGAAAAGTGTTTTCATGGATCGAGTCATGGCTCACCAATAGGAAGCAGAGGGTGTGCATTAATGGGGTTAAATCTGAGTGGGGATCTGTAACAAGTGGCGTTCCACAGGGATCGGTTTTGGGCCCGTTGTTGTTTATAATATATATAAATGACCTTGACAAGGGAATTACTAGTGATATGAGCAAATTCGCTGATGACACGAAGATAGGTAGGATAATCGATTCAGACGTAGATGTCACGGAACTTCAGGAGGATTTAGACAAACTCAATGGTGACCTGTTCCTAGCTGGAGTGGTGACCTGTTCTTAGCTCAGTGAAGACGTGTCTAGTGTACTCCCTGTGGACTGAATCAAGATGCCCCCTATTGAGCAACTTTACCAGCAGCTTAAGGAGGAATTGAGGGTAGCGAAGCTTGAGATACGGCGATTGACGGAGGAAAACAAGAGGATTCGTAGTAGTCCTCCTGTTGTGAGTCCTCAGGTCAAGAAGGTAACCTGGGCAGTGGCCGGACAGCATGGGACGAAGTTGAAGATCAAGAAGACGAATGGAGAGGTAGAAACGACGAAGAAGAAAGAGACTGCTGTGGAAACTTCGAACTCCTTTTCTGTGCTTCCAGACGAATGTGAGTCGACTACTGGGAACGTCACGACGAACTGTACCAAGGAAGGTAAAAACATTGTTGTTGTTGGGGATAGCCAAGTTAGATATATGGATAGGGCCTTCTGCTTGAAAGATAGGAGTAGGAGACAGAGGGTTTGCTTTCCTGGGGCTGGGATGGAAGACATTGTTAGCCGACTTGACAACATCATGCATGGTAATGGGATCAATCCTATTATCTGCCTCAGTGCTGGAGGCAATGATGTATCCAAGCGTAGAAGTGAGGATTTAGTTAGTAGGTATAAGGCAGCAATAGACATCATTAGGAAGAAGGAGGGAGCCCTGTTATATGTGGCATTTTGCCAAGAAGGGGTGTTGGAAATGAATGGCTGTCCAGAGCGATTGGTATAAATTGCTGGCTGGACAAACACTGTAAGGATAATGCAGTCCCATTCATTGACAACTGGGACCACTTCTATGGCCGAAATGACATGTATGCCAGGGATGGGATTCACTTATCCAGGGCAGGTGTAGAATTTCTCTCTAGCTCAGTTGAAGATGTTGTTAGGGCTTTAAACTAGGATTAGTTAGAGGTATGGGTTTAGGAATGGTAAATAATGAGGGCCAAAATATTGATTCAGGCTTTGATATCATAAATCATAACAATAACAGTAATCGAGTGACACAGGGTAATGATTGTAACAGAAATTGTGTAAAACAAAAGCTGAAAAAGGTTCACAAGAAGATACATATCAATGTATTTTATACTAACTGTCGAAGCGCCAGAAATAAAATTAACGAATTACGTTTGGTAGCATGTGCTGGGAACTTTGATGCCATTGCAATAACTGAAACATTGTATAATACCAAGAGTCGGGATATGATTGCTGAGTGTCATATTCAGGGGTTTAAGTTGTTCCATGTAGATAGATATAATGGGAAAGGGGTGGAGTTGCATTGTATGTACGAGAAAATATAAATTGCTGCATAAAAACAGGCATAAAAATAGATGGATCATTAACAGAATCTGTTTGGGTAGAGTTTCTAGAAGGTCAAGAAAAACTGATTCTAGGTGTAATATACCGACCTCCAGGCTTGGATCACGATAGAGGGAGACTTCTTGGGACGAAATTGTTAGGGCTTCTAGGCACAATAACGTAGTGTTAGTAGGGGATTTTAACTTTAGTCAAATTGACTGGACTTCTTTGACCGGTAATCTGGAGTCCAGTGACTTTATGGAAGTAGTTCAGGACTGTTTTCTGAAGCAGTGTGTGACGGAGCCTACCAGAGGTAATAATTTGCTCGACCTAGTCTTGTCAAATAAAGAAACTCTTGTAAATAATCTGGAGATCACTGAAGAGCTTGGAGCTAGTGATCACAAATCCATTACTTTTAATATTACATGGGAGTACGAGAATAGGGATAATACGGTAAAAGTTCCTGATTTTCGTTCTGCCGATTATATTGGACTTAGGAACACCTGTCTAATCTCGACTGGGTAATCTAGCTAACGATTACGATGGGATCTGCGTTTATGATTTGTTTCTTAATAATGTACAACGTGCACAGAGTATGTTTATTCCCAGAGAGAATTTAGGTCAAATAATAACGATCCCAAATGGATTAACAGGAGGCTAAAACATTTATTAGAGAGAAAAGAGGAATTTATAGGCGCATCAAAAGAGGAGATGTTAACCTTATTGACCAATATGTTCAGTTGAAAAGAGAAGTAAAAAGGGATTAGAAAGGCTAAACGTGACTATGAGATTAAGGTTGCTAATGAATCAAAGACTAATCCAAAAGGGTTCTTTCAAGTGTACAGGACGAAGGTGAGGGAAAAGGTAGGACCTCTGAAAATTGGGAATGGACAGCTGACGGATAACGAACTGGAAATGTGTTCTCTATTTAATGACTATTTTTGTCAGTCTTTACACAAGAAGACGTAAATGAGATACCAGAAATTAACAATTATTCAGTTCCTGAAGAATTCAAATTAACTAATATTACTGTCACGAGGGACATGGTTATCAAACAGATAGATAAACTGAAGCAAAATAAGTCCCCGGGACCCGACGAGTTGTTTTCCAGGGTACTTAAAGAATGCAAAATGGAACTTAGTCAGCCATTAACGAATGTGTTTAATACGTCCATCCTAACTGGTGTTGTGCCAGAGATGTGGAAGATAGCTAATGTAGTTCCTATATTCAAATCAGGGATAAGTCCATTCCATCAAATTACCGTCCAATAAGCCTCACGTCTATAGTAGGCAAATTATTAGAATCAATTATAGCTGATATTATCAGAAGTCACCTTGAAGAACATAATTTGATTAATGAATCTCAGCATGGGTTTACGAGAGGTCGTTCCTGCCTGACAAATTTACTGACGTTTTTCAATAAAACATTTGAGGCAGTAGACAGTGATAAAGAATATGATATAGTTTACTTGGATTTCAGTAAGGCCTTCGATAGAGTACCTCACAAGAGACTCTTAAGAAAGGTGGCAGCTCATGGTATAGGAGGTAAAGTTCTAGCATGGATAGAGGCATGGCTTACCAATAGAAAGCAGAGAGTTTCCATTAATGGGGTCAAATCTGAATGGGGATTTGTCACTAGTGGCGTTCCACAAGGATCAGTTTTGGGCCCATTGTTGTTCATAATTTACATAAATGACCTTGATGAAGGAATTGCAAGTGACATGAGTAAATTTGCTGATGATACAAAAATAGGCCGTATAATTCATTCTGAGGAGGATACCAGTGAACTCCAGGAGGATTTGGATAAATTAATGTCTTGGTCTGAAAAGTGGCAGATGAAGTTTAATGTGGACAAGTGTAAGGTGCTAGTCGTTGGTAATGAAAATATCCCTCGAATTTATAAACTAGGTGAAGTTGAGCTTGATCATACAGAATGTGAAAAAGACTTGGGAGTCATGGTAAGCAGAAATCTAAAGCCAAGACAACAGTGCCTAAGTGTGCGCAATAAGGCTAACAGATACTAGGATTTATTTCAAGAAGTATAAGCAACATGGATGTTTCCCAACGTATAATTTTTTGCTTATACTTCTTGAAATAAACCTTGGGGTCTGTTTGCCTTATTGCGCACATTTGGCACTGTTGTCTTGGCTTTAGATTTCTGCTTACCATGACTCCCCAAATCTTTTTTACATTCTGTATGGTCAAGCTCAACTTCACCTAGTTTATAAATTAGGGGTATTTTCATTACCAACGACTAGCACCTTACACTTGTCCACATTAAACTTTCTGCCACTTTTCAGACCAAGACATTAATTTATCCAAATCCTCCTGGGGGTTCACTGGTATCCTCCTCAGAATGAATTATACGGCCCCATTTTTTTATCATCAGCAAATTTACTCATGTCACTTGCAATTCCTTCATCAAGGTCATTTAGTAAAATTTTGAACAACAATCCCCAAAAATGATCCTTGTAAAAGCCACTAGTGACAAATCCCCATTCAGATTTGACCCCATTAATGGAAACCCCTTCCTATTTAAGCCATGCCTCTATCCCTGCTGAACTTTCCTCCTATACCATGATGCCCCCTTTCTTAAAAGTCTCTTGTGAGGTACTCTATCGAAGGCCTTACTGAAACCAAGTAAACTATATCATATTTTTATCCCGTCTACTGCCTCAAATGTTTTATTGAAAAACGTCAGTAAATTTGTCAGGCAGGAACGACCTCTCGTAAACCCATGCTGAGATTCATTAATCAAATTATGTTCTTCAAGGTGACTTCTGATAATATCAGCTATAATTGATTCTAATAATTTGCCTACTATAGACGTGAGGCTTATTGGACGGTAATTTGATGGAATGGACTTATCCCCCCGATTTGAATATAGGGAAAACATTAGCTATCTTCCACATCTCTGGCACAACACCAGTTTGGGTGGGTATTAAACACATTCGTTTGGCTGACCAAGTTCCATTTTTCATTCTTTAAGTACCCTGGAAAACAACTCGTCGGGTCCCGGGACCTTTTTTCTTCAGTTTATCTATCTGTTTGATAACCATGTCCCCCGTGACAGTAATATTAGTTAATTTGGGAAATTTTTCAGGAACTGAATAATTGTTAATTTCTGGTTTTCTCATTTACGTCTTCTTGTGTAAAAAACTGACAAAAAAAAGTCATTAAATAGAGAAACATTTCCAGTTCGTTATCCGCCGCGTCCATTCCCAATTTTCAGAGGTCCTACCTTTCCCTCCCCCCCTCCTGTACACTTGAAAGAACCCTTTTTTGGGTTAGTTTTTATTCAAAAACCTTAAACTTTATAAAGTTTAGGTTTTTAAACCTTTTTTTTTTTTTTCAAATAAAATTTCAAAAATTAAATTTTTTTGAATGCGCC
>WNWK01052518.1:0-12158 GCA_009830355.1 Cherax destructor
CTGTCTCGTAATGTGTAATGTCAGGATTAGAATTAAGGAATATTATTAGAATAACAGCAAAGGAAGTAATATGTGTATTTAAGTATAATAATGTAATTTTATATACTATTAGGTGTGGTGCGCAGTGTACTGCGATGTCAGTGAGACACAGTCCTAGTTTGTATGTTTCTTCTTGTGGAGAACATTTGCGTGATTTAGGATTATTTATGTTAATCTTTACTAAATATATGGTAAAGTGAGACCATATAATTTTGTATACGTAGTCGTTAGAGTTATTATTGTGTTATTTAAAATTTAAATACTTGACAGAATTAAAGAGTATGCATAGAAATAATGGTATCGTGTAATATACAGTTCTGATTGTACAATTTAGTGTATATTTAGGGGGTAGGGTGTGATATGTATACATATTGTTGGTTTAATCAAAAATTTTCAGGGGGAGTTTTATGTTAGGAAGGTTGAGGGGAGGGGGGGGGTATATTGCATTTGTAAGTTTTAACTAGTGTTTTATAGAGGCACCTTGATGTTATGAGGAAAATGATCATGCATTAGTAACAAGTATATTTGTGGTAAGTTTCTATGTTGATTATCATATGTAAATTATGTTGGTAATTATAAGTGTTCATATGTTTCGAAAGTTTCCATGTATGTAATATGTACATATACCTGTTTCTTAAATAATATATAAAAAAAAAAACATATAATCATGGAGAATAAAATCAAGTGATAATTCCAGCATTACAGGATCCTAAGTTTAATAGTGTAGACTTAGGTGCTCAGTTAGTCCGGTGTGGTTAGGTATCCTCTGGAAGCTACTAGCATAAGAAGTCTCTACTTCCATGGATATAACAGGAGGCACAACAAATTCACAGAATGTTAATAAGTCTCTGTACCCTAAATCTCTCCAGGTGAGTCAGTAAACAGTGTTAGGATACTGCACCATTCCACAACACACAGGTATGTTTTACCAGTTTTCATAATGGTGCTATAGGATGAGTGTGGCGTCTAGAGTAGAACACGTCCAGACACATCAATCAGTCTACAAACTGCTCAGCATACTGAGGTATAATTTCTTACAGTCCTGTTGTGAAAAGTCACTTTCATCTAAACAAGCCAGCCACTACCATTGACATTACCATCACTGACACCAGACACGCCACTGACGACACCATAAGCCACCATCACCACTGACACCACCACTAGTCACCATTAACACTGACACCATGGTGGACCGGACACACGGAGGGCCCGGGTTCGATTCCCGGCGGGTGGAAACATTTCGACGTGTTTCCTTACACCTGTTGTCATGTTCACCTAGCAGCAAATAGGTACCTGGGTTGTTAGTCGACTGGTGTGGGTCGCATCCTGGGGGACAAGATTAAAGACCCCAATGGAAATAAGACAGACAGTCCTCGATGACGCACTGACTTTCTTTGGTTATCCTGGGTGGCTAACCCTCCGGGGTTAAAAATCCGAAGAAATCTTATCTTATCTTATCTTTACCACTAGTCACTGTCACTACTGACACCACCACTAGTCACCACTTGCCAGTCACCAACACTACTGACACCACCACTAGTCACCAGTTGCTAGTCACCAACACTACTGACACCACAACTAGTCACCAATACCACTGACACCCTGCACCAATCACCAATACCTCTGACAATACCAATACTAGCACCACTGACATCACTGGTACCACCATCAACACCTTCGACTCCACCACCGACAATACCACTACTGACAATACCACTCCTTCACCACTGACAAGACTCCTGACACCATTTACACCACTGACATCACCTTCGCTACTCATGCCACCATCACCTTTGACACACCACTGGTAACCACCAGTGACACCACCACCACTTACATCACTGACAGCAAAGACACATCTGGTACCACCACTGACGACACCACTTCCACTGACAACACCACCACCACCTTTGATACCATCAACATCACTGATACCATCAACACCACTGATACCATCAACACCACTGATACCATCAACACCACTGATACCATCAACACCACTGATACCATCAACACCACTGATACCATCAACACCACTGATACCATCAACACCACTGATACCATCAACACCACTGATACCATCAACACTGATACAATCACCACCATTGACATTATCAACACTGACGCATCACAACTGTTGACATTACTGACTCCACCACTGACATTGCCAGCACCACCAATGACGACAGTGTCACTGACACCACCCTAACTGACACAATCCCCCCTCCCCAACCCCCTCAAGTAGGATCGCGAAATGAACATGTCAGCTGGAGGTAGGCGCAAAAACAAAACAGTGTCCGAATACACTGATACGTAAAAAATGAAACCAAAATAAACATAAATTAGTTAACACTGAGTGAAAAATATCGCAGTAAAATCAATAAATTACTGCATAAGTTTCAACAATTATTCATAACATGATTTGCTATTATACTTTTAATTAATTTAAAATTGTCTCACCTCTCATCCAAGTAGTTAGACTGTTGGGTTTAGTCCTGACTCTTTCTCTTCTACTTCAGCTCTTCCTCTCACCGGCTATTCTTCTTCTGTCCCCACTTCCCCCTCGCCCCTAGTGGGTCCTTACCTGAGAGTCTGAACTGAACTGAACTCAACAACATTCATTGACGCTTTGGAACGATGCTTAATCACACCGTCCAGCCAGTGACGTCACCTCCATCACTTAATACCATCCCATCCTCTACCATAACACACATACAGTCACTCCTTGCTGCTGTCACCGCTACTGCTGTTGCCGCTCCTGCTGCCACCGCTACTGCTGCTGCCGCTCCTGCTGCCACCGCTACTGCTGCTGCCGCTCCTGCTGCCACCGCTACTGCTGCTGCCGCTCCTGCTGCTGCTGCCGCTCCTGCTGCTGCCGTCGCCACCACTGTCGCTGCTGCTACTGCCGCCACCACTGCCGCTGCTGCTACTGCCACCACCACTGCCGCTGCAACCACTGCTGTTGCCACCGCTACTGCTGCTGCCGCCACTGCCGCTGCTGCTGCTGTCGTCGCCGCTGCTGCTACCGCTTCATTAAGGCATATCAGAATCTCCATATATCTTAACATGTGTTCCTGACCATGCAGATTTAGACTGCATCTACATTGGATTTAGATAAAAAAAATAGATAAAATGTTCATATGATCTTTGCAAGTGAAGGGCCGACTCTCCTCTTTTGCAAGAGAACCTGCAATATAATTAATTCATGTGTTTGTCTCAGGAAGCTTTTATTCCTAAGATTTATTAAAATACATAGTAATATGCCACTAGCCTTATAATATAGCTAGTGAGATTATACTTAATAACTAGCACCTTGGATACAATTCATATTCATTCGCCACCCAGCTCTGATTGTGTGAGGGTGTGCGGTGCGCTGGCCTGACCCCTGGTGGATCTTGACAGCACTTTGGTTTTCACCAACATGGCGGCAGCTGGGAGGAGACGGTTGAACACAGTTTGTGTGGACCTGGTTACAGGAGTTATCAACCCTGCCACGGCCGGAACAGTATTGCCCACGATCCTACGAGATATTTATGGACTTGATACTACGGATTTGTATGGAGTGGCACTGAACGGGACGAATAGAGTGTTTGTGAAACTTCAAACAGCAGAGGTGTATGAAAGGCTGGTGGATAAGCATCAAGATAGAGTGTACACTGTGCACACAGGACTACAGGTACGCTTAAAGGATGTCTCAAGGACATACACTTGGGTTCGATTGAGGAATGTCCCGTTTGAGGCCGATGCAGTGGACATCAGTGCAGTTTTCGGGGCATACGGCCTTATCCATGCTGCTATTCCTGGCAAGTGGAGTGAAGGACCGCTGATGGGGATCTTTGAGGGGTCTTTCGCATTGAAGATGACCTTGCGACATCCCATACCGTCGTACGTCGTATTGCCGGATTTCAGGACGCAGATATACGTCACCTACATGGGGCAACGCAGGACTTGTTGTCTGTGCGGGGCATATGAGCATGTAGCGGCCGACTGCTTGAAGAGGTCGGGCCCAAGAATGAACGGGGGACATCGTGGAACGAACGTGACAGTGCAGAGAAATGTGCAGAGGGAAGAGGAACAGTCGGAGAAACAACCAAAGTTGTGGAGCGAGATAGTCGACGGTGCAGAGGTGGTGTGTCAGACGATATCACAGGAAACGACGCCATCAGTGGTTGAAGGTGGCAACCAGGAGAGTGCTGTGGAGGAAGTGGCTTTGGAGCAGGTATTAAGGGACATTATGGACGAACCTCTACCGGTGTTAAGTGTAGAAGCCACTGGGGGTATGGAAGATACAATGGATATGGTGGAGGGCATAGTGAATGCCAGTATCAATGACCAAACATTAGTGTTGGAGACAGTGCAGGCGGAGGTACATCAGATTGATAGTGCAAGTGGTGTGGAAGTTGTGCAGGGGACCGCAAGAGGTCTGGCACACTGTCTGATTGTGATGACGTGTTGACCCGGCCCAGAGGATTTGCAAGAAACCTCTGGTGGAAGTTGCTAAGAAAGACTTGGGATTGGTGCAAGATCAGGAATTAATAAGGGTGGGAAGAAGGTGGGTAAATTGCAGAGTAAAGGGAAATCTGTGTCGCAACTTCCACCGAGGCCGAAGGGCAAACCTTTGTCTTTAATTTCAAGTGTTTAACGTTAAATGTAAATGGGTTGAGAGCAGATATTAAAAGAGCTTGGTAGAGTGTACGTTGAGACGGTATGGTGTGACTGTGGGTTTTTGCAGGAGCATAATTATAGGTGTGGTAGAGATTTGGTATTGGATGGTTATAAGGTATTTGCCAGTTCATCAAGTAGATTAAAGGGTGGGGTGGCGTAAGTGGTAGCAGTGTCAAGCCCATTCAAGCCTTTGCGATGGAAGGAGAGTGGGGGCAGACTGGTGAGGGTGGAGGGCGAATGGGGGGTGAAGGTATGCTTTTGGGAGTGTATATGCCGGCAGAGTCTTCCAGACAGGTGAAGGTGGATTTTGTGAGGAGCATATGATTTATGCATGTAGGGATTTGCCTAGCGTAACCATAGTTGGGGAGATTTTAATTGTGTCATCAGGGAAAGGGATGTAGAGCCACAGGGAGGGGTGTGTTTTGCAGGCTCTGAGGGACTTACTTAGGTGTGTAGGTTTGAAGGATGTTATTGGGGTAGGAGGGCGGAGAGCATACATTTGTTAGAAGAGGGTATGGGGCTAGGCTAGATAGAATTTATGTAACAGGGAGTGTGGTGGTGGGTGCGGTTAAATATTTAGATGTGGGTTTTACAGATCATCGGGGAGTGTTGGTGGAGGTGGAATGGTCGGGTTTGGTACGGTGGGGTAAGGGTATTGGAAATTAAATGTTCAGCTTTTGAGTGGTGAGGGTAGACGTGTGGAATTTAGTGATTGGTGGGGAGGGTTGTGGGAGGGAGGTTGCAGGGGGGCTCTGGTGGATTGGTGGGTGGAGGTGGGTAAGAGGGCATTAAAGCATACTATCAGAGATTGGGCAAAGAAGAGGTAGGATGGCGTTATGGCATGCAAAATTACTTGGAGGGATTATTGACGGACTGTTACTTAAGAGGAGGTCACAGACTAACTGAGTAAATACGGACATTGAAGGAAAGGTTGCGGTTGCTGCAGAATGAGAGTTTTGGGGCATGCAGGATGAAAGCAGGCTTGGATGACGTGTTATGGGGAGATAAACCCTCCAAATATGTATTGGGTAAGTGTAGGAACCGAAAGGATAGGATGACAGTGGAGTGCTTGGAGGTGGATGAAGAATTGGAGAATTATGATGAAGGAATGCGGATTTGTACCACAGAGGCTATTAATGTGTATGTGGATAAGTGGTTTGCCAAGCATATGTGTTGCAAAGGGGTGAGTGTGATGAACAAGGATTTAATATTAGGGGGAATCGTGGAGAGGTTGGGACGAAGTGAGCGCAAGGAGTTGGAGGGGATGATCAGTGAAGAGGAGGTGTGGGAGGCGGTGAATGGGTTAAGTAGAGGAAAGGCCCCTGGAATAGATGGTATAGCGAACGAGTTTTATAAGGAAAATTGGAACATCATGAGGGACTGTTTGGTTGGTGTGATGAATGGGATGAAAGAGGACGGGGTGATGGGTAGGGATGTGGGATTGGGAGTGGTGGTTCTAGTACAGAAGGGGAAGGTAGGAGATACTTTGAGGAATTACAGACCTTTGGTACTAATGAATTCTGATTATAAAATATTTGCAAAGATTCTAGGTAACAGATTAAAAGGGTGTTGGGGAGGGTGATTGAGGTAGGACAGGGGGATTCCAGGTAGGGGAGTGGTGGCGGGTCATGAGTACATTAAGGATTTCATTGAAAGTGTGGAAGGGGGAGGGGTACTAGCATTAGATTGGCAGGGAGCGTATGATAGTGTAGAGCGCGAGAGCATGTACGAAATCATGGAGCGACAGGGGTTCGGTGTGGAAGTGATGAGTTGGATCAGAGCTTTATATGAAGGGGCATGTGTTAGGGTACAAGTCAACGGTAGATTGGGTGGGGTGGTGCAGATGGAACGGGGTTTGCGGCAGGATGTCCTCTGTCGCAAATTCTGTTTGCATGTGTTCAGGATCCGTTTTACAGATTGGTGGGGAGGGGTGGTGGTGGTGAGGGATCATGAATATTGTGGGGTATGTGGACGACACTACGGTGCTGGTATGGCAGGAGAAGGGGCTGGGGCATGTAGGGAACAGTATAGGCACATTTTGTAAGTCAACTGGAATGAAGGTGAACGGGGCAAAATCATTGCTGTTGGAGGTGGGTAATTGGGTGGGAAGGGGGTTGGGTAGAAGACATGGTTGGAATGTGACTGACACAGTGAAAATATGTGGAATAGTGTTCACGGGGAATCGGGATGTGACGAGAAAGGTAAATTCGGGGAATGTAGTGCAACGGGCAATGGAGCGTGTAAATGGGTGGCGTGCGGGTGAGCTCACGTTGAGGCAGAGGGTCATTGCGGTAAACACAATGATTTACAGTAGGATTTGGTTTGTAGCTAATATTTATCCTTTATTGAGGTGGGATGTGGAAGGGCTGGAGCGTAAAGTATTTAAGTTCATATGGGCTAATGGTAGACATTGGTTACGGAAGGATATAGTTAGGAAGGACATATTATTGGGGGGGTTGGGTCTGATTTGGCTGGAGAAGAGGTTGATGTGCATGTATGTGAAACGTTGTGTGTTGAGGAGGGGAGGGATGGAGGGACCGGGTGGAAGGAGTGTTGAGAGATTTGGGTGAATGGTGGGAGGAGGGATCTGGTACAGTGCAGGGATTGGCTGCGCAATATGATGGTCATAAAGGAACCGCAAAATTTAAAAGTAGCTGTGCTTATGAGGTTAGGAGGTGGGGTGGGGATGCTGGAGGGGGAGGCTATATATCCAGTTTATGAGTGGAAAGAAATTTGGGGGGTTTCGGGAATTACGTTTATCGGGAAGGATCGTGAGCTGATGTATAGGTTTCTACATGGGCGGTTGTAGCAAGGAGATTTTATTTCGAATGGGGTGTGGAAAGATGGGGTTGTGAGAGTGTGGCAAGCCGGAGACCGTCTTGCATGCCATATATTTTGTGAAGCATTGGAAGGGGTAAGGTGGTGGATGGGATGGTTTTGAGGAAATTGGGGGAGGGGAGTACCTTTGTTAAGGGCAATTTTCTTGGATTTGGGGTGTGTCATAGGGACAAAAGGGTTTAATGTACTGCATGGTGGATTTTGTTTGTGTGTCTTGGAAATTGAGAGAGGTGGGCATTCGGGAAAGAATAAAGGCGGTGGCGGCTCATATATATCGAACCAAGTGTCGGAATCGTTTGCTATATGGGAAGGGTTGGGATTCTGTATTTTCGGAGGATTACAGATCATTAAGTGTCAAGGGGCTATTGAGAGGTTTGGAGGGGTTTGAGTGGGCTTGATCTGTAGGGTTGGGGAATAGGGGAAAGGGAGGGAAGATGGGGGGGTATTATTTTCTTTGGGTGAAGGTTGACATTCTATGCTGTGACAAGTGACGTTAGGGTTTTGGGTAGTGGATGAGATGAATGAAGGGTGGAATGGATGTTGGTGAAGTTGGTAAGGTGGGGAGTCAGGGGTTGTACATGGGTTTGGCTGGTCCTCTGAAGCCGGGGAGGGAGGGATGTGTGTTTGGGTTGTAACTGGTGTGAATGTGTTGGGGGTTAGTTTGTACTTACCAGTAGATGGTAAGGGTAACTGAAACATGTTGTGGTTACTGTGAATTTCGATTTGTAATTTACTTTTGAATATACTCTGTGGCAGGTTGATGACATTCTGATAGGACATCAGGTATGCACCACACTTGTTGTAGGTCATGAATTTACACATGTATAAGTGTAGTTAGTATTAATACAACTTATAAAGTTAAAAGTAATAGATGCTAATTGTGTTTGTATTCATTTTTACATAATTGTGTGTATAGAGGTTTGTTGTGGCTATGAAAGCAAAACTTTGTGGTTAGGTGTGAAGTTATTAGGATACTTTTGTTAAATGTAACTTCATGCACATAGAGCTTACAGTTTATAAGGTTAATGCAAATTGTTAGGTGGAGAGGGGGGTCTCTTATTGGGATTTGTGGCATAGGTAGGATGCATGTCCTTAATGATTTGTAAGGACGATTCATATCTGTTTATGGTAAAAATATTACTAGGAATTATATCGGTGTCGGGTCTCGGCACTGGGTGTACCTTTTGTTGTATGTTAATTTTATCACCTTGCACGAAGTTTGTATTGAGCTGTTGTTTGTGACATAGTATTTATTTTCATTGATGTTGGAAAGGTTACTCACTGTTAATGTTCTTTGCGTTTATACACATTTGATTGTTTTGAGTTTGTATATGTATTACATGTACCGAAAAACTAATAAAATGTAAAAAAAAAATTCACAAGCTGAACTTGTGGACAAGTGATTGTCAAGGCAGGTGACATTCAGCATGGCTAAAGTGAAGAAAGAAGTGAAAACGTCCAACGCCGTATCTTCAGTCAAGCCTTGTATACCAGTTTCAATGAAATGGTAACGTCAAGGGCTCCTGCTACAATGTGTCAATGTGAGGGAAAAGTCCATAGATAGGAGTAATGAAAGTGTGAATGTATGGTGATAGTTGTGTGGTAGTTTGCTTGTTAAGGTAGGGTGAGTGTCTAGCTCCTGCTTTCCCCCGCCCCCCCCCCTCTTTTTCCACCCGGTGAGGTGAAGTGCGAGGCTCCGGCCAGAGGGATATTCACTTGACTGACAGCTCCCAACACCACAGTAAGTATTCACAGCTGCTCCTGTCTTAATTTATTTATTTAAGAGCTTCACTCTTATGTTTATTTTAGTGACTTCATTATGCTCTGCCCTTCCTTGCCTTAAAGTAAAGTAATTTGTTTAAGTCTCTCACCATTTATTTTAAATAACTTATGCCTACTATGAGAGTGATTATTAGAGTGGTGAGTAATTGTCTTTTGATTTAATTACAGCCTTCTGGGCCAGCTAGGGTCATCTGGCACAAAGCCGAGGGTGTCTGATGGAGCACGAGATGTTCATTTGCAGTCTTTAAACTCAACTGTGGTTCCTCTAGAACCAAACAACCCAGGCAACTACACGTTATTCACAAGTGGACGACACCTGAGTCCCTCGTATCTTGGACTAATAGTTTCCAACTTGGTTTTGGAAACATCCGTCAACTGAGTGGTTGTGGAAACATCCGTCGATCCAACAACAACAGCAAGGAGTTCAGAAAACAAGGAACAATTCAGAGCTTCCTGTCAAGAACATCGACACGCTCATCTACCAACTTCCATCTGTATAAATTAGCTTTGAATTCAAGTATTATTTATCTATTTCATTTTGACTTTAAGATAGGATTTGGAGATTCATGTTTAAGTATTTAATAATTTTATAAAACATTCTATTAAATAAAGTGCTTATTTTCATTGTTATTATTCATCTTTTCCATTTTTGTAATTTTCCTAAGGAGGAGCCAGCCTTGATTCATCTTGGCTTAAAGATTGAACCAGGACTGAGTAATAAACCTTCACAGCCAGGTAAGTTCTATTCCCCCAACACATCAGCCAAGACCAGCGTTTCTCAACCTTATTACCCCTGTAGAACCCTTGAAATAATTATCATGTCTCAGGGAACCCCTACATAAAAAATATTATATATCATTATTAATATCTTTCTTTCTCTTTTATAAACTTAAAGTTCATAAGAAAATATAAAAAAAATCTGATAACTGGTTTAAACAAAAATAACTTAAGTTTTTCTCAGGTTTATTGAAAATGAAAAAAAAATCAAACTGCTTGTTCAAGGGAGGCTTTTATTCCCACAAAAAATTAACCGTATCTGTAAATAAAAAAAAAAAATATCATATACGTATAACACATATAAACGGGACGAAAACAGATAATAACTACTACAATAACTTAATCGTTTATTGACAATGTTGAAAAGGCATAATATTAATGAAGGCAAAATGTTACTAGAACAAATATATGGGTCAAGGAAATGTTATTTTTAAGCCAATTTAGATAATGAAATTTGTTTCTCTAATGAAAAACCTGTGGTTGTCTTTTGGTACATAAATACTTAATTCGGGGTCGATCTTTAGATAAACACACATGGATTTCATGTTCAACTGTTAGGAGACATTTCTGTCTTTGCTCTATCACTATTTCTCTTATCACTGTTTCTCTCGACCTCCTAGCAACCTCTCACGGAACCATAGGGTTCCGGGGTACTCCGGTTGAGAAACGCTGGCCTTGAGACACTGAAGTGCCCAGGGTGAGGTGTTAGAGAAGTAGGCCTAGCTATTTTAAAACTGTTATGGGCGGACGATTGCCTAAACCCAGGTAAGGGAAATGTGTGCTTTCCCTAGGTACTTACCTATGTAATAGTGGAAGCACATATAAATATAACTGGAGGAGTGTGTTAATTTATACCCGCTCTATTATAACCCAGTGCGAGATAAGATAGCTGATTCATCGAAGGGTTTGTAAGCTGTAAACATAAAGATGGGTACCCCAAGACCATCAATGGTCTTTTAATATTGTATTCATTCTTCTAAGCAAAAATTACCCTTACATCTTATGTTACTGAGCGGCGGGCATCACAGAACCATGGCTATTACGCTATTTAATCAAGGCGCCCAGAGATCCTTTGCACTTAAGTCACACTGACTCAACAAGGCAGCACACCTCAATGTAAGGTACATCTCGATATAGCAGGGTTTTTCTAAGGTCCTGACAAACTACCATATATTCTAGGGAGATTCACAGGTTGTCTTGGCGACCAACATGATCAAATGAAAAGGTTGCAAATACCATTACTGCCTTGAGGATGGCCAATGTGGAATTGGTTAAACTTGACTTCCAGTCAGACAAAGTCGGTTCCATGGATCTGCTCATTGGCATTGATTTTTATAGTAGGTGGTCACATATTTTTTGGGTGGAAACTTCCTGGTAGTCAGGTAGGTAACGGGCGCAAGTCTGATGCAGTGGAAAGTGTAATGGTGACAAAACTCACCACCAACCACTTCTCTCAACACAAATTTCTTCTGTTGAAGGGGAAGACAGAGACATTGGATAAATTATGGAACTTGAATAATATAGGCATCAATGTCAACAAGCCCAGCCCTGAAGCGATCGAGTTGTAGAACCAGTACAAGTCAATTAGCATGAAAATTAAAAAAACAACACTTGCCCATTAATTACCGCATGGCTTTCGCCCCCCCCGATGAAAGCTAAAATTTATGGGTTAGTGAAGAGTCCAGACCTGCTGACTGTGTATGACAAGATCATACAAGAGCAGCTGGATAACCACTTTATTGAAGAAATGAATAAGCCACCCACAGGTCGCTGTCTCCCATACCATGGGGTTAAGAAGGATTATGAATACACCCCTTTATGTGTCATGTATAATTGCAGTGCATATATGCTCAGGGACATCGCTAATATTAATGATTACCTGATGACAGGACCTTCCCTGACAAAGAAGTTGGGTGCCGTGTTGAATAAATTTCACATGAACCCTTATGCCTATACAGCTGAAATCTCGAAAGCTTTCCTGAGGGTGAACTTACAAGGGGTTGACAGGGATTATTCACTTCTAGTGGCCAGAAAATCCCCATAATTCACAAAGGCCT
>WNWK01052519.1:0-12158 GCA_009830355.1 Cherax destructor
TCCTGCCCCACACCTCACTTTCCAGACAATTCCACTTCCTGACAACTCTGTGACTGAAGAAATATTTCCCCAACTCCCTTTGATCAGTGCAATGGGTGAGTACACACACACACACAATGACATGATGGGGGATAGACTCAGAAGTGTCCCTGTTCGCAGATGATGTGAAGTTAATGAGGAGAAATAAATCAGATGAGGATCAGGCAGGACTACAAAGAGACCTGGACACCTGGTCCAGCAACTGGCTCCTTGAATTTAACCCCGGCAAATGCAAAGTCATGAAGATAGGGGAAGGGCAAAGAAGACCGCAGACAGAGTATAACCTAGGTGGCCAAAGACTGCAAACCTCGCTCAAGGAGAAAGATCTTGGGGTGAGTATGACACCGAGCACGTCTCCGGAAGCACACATCAACCAGATAACTGCTGTAGCATATATGCGCCTGGCAAACCTGAGAATAGCGTTCCGATACTTGGAGTATGCAGCACCAGTCTGAAACCCACACCTGATCAAGCACGTCAAGAAATTAGAGAAAGTGCAAGGTTTGCGACAAGGTTAGTTCCACAGCAGGGAATGTCCTACGAAGAAAAGTTAAGGAAATCGACCTGACAACACTGGAGGACAGGAGGATTAGGGGAGACATGATAACTACATACAAAATACTGCGTGGAATAAATAGACAAGGTGGATAGAGACAGGATGTTCCAGAGAGGTGACACAGAAACAAGGGGTCACAATTGGAAGTTGAAGATTCAGATGAGTCAAAGGGATGTTTGGAAGTATTTCTTCAGCAATAGAGTAGTCAGGAAGTGGAATAGTCTAGCAAGTGATGTATTGGAGTCAGGAACCATACGTAGCTTTAAGAAGAGGTAAAGCTCATGGAGCAGGGAGAGAGAGGACCCGGTAGTGATCAGTGAAGAGGCGGGGCCAGGAGCTGAGTCTCGACCCCTGCAACCACAATTAGGTGAGTACAATTAGGTGAGTACAGACACACACACACACACATTATCAAAATATTAGTATGTGTAATTCCAAAACACTGAAGAAAAACCTAAACCATAACCTCACTCATCCCAAACAAACCCCAGCCACACCAACAGCCTCTCATATATCCCCACCCATTCTAGAACCAAGACCACAAGTACTCACACAGCACAGACAGTGCCTCCCAACTCTCAGCACTCAAATTCCCTTGTTCAGTTCACCCGGAATTCGAACCCATGGTTAACCTGTCCTGAAATCAGCAGACTAGCGCTATATCCACAGTGGTGTCCCTGCTACCTGTCAGGGGCTAATGAGAGCTGCTGTGTTTCCCCGTGGAAAACAGTAATACTAACTTATAACCAACAAATAATAAAAAAGAAGGGTCAAATAAATAAGGGTGATTTCAACAAGACCTATATTAAATACACAAATAACCCGTACATAGATGAGAGGAGCTCACGACGACGTTTCGGTCCGACTTGGACCATTAAAAAAGTCACACTAACAAAAGGAGAGGATATATATATAGACCAGCAGACAGGGACGAGAACAAGAGAGGAAGTGGTGGAGGTAGTAGTAGTAGTAATAGTAGTAGTAGTAGTAGCAGTAGTAGTAATAGTAGTAGTAGTGGAGTCAGTCAAATACTAAAAAAGAGGAGCACTGTAATTGAGCAAGGGGCCCACAGAGGGTAGGAGCAAGAACACAGAGGGTAGGAGCAAGAACACAGAGGGTAGGAGCAAGAACACAGAGGGTAGGAGCAAAAACACAGAGGGTAGGAGCAAGAAAACAGAGGGTGGGAAAGTAAGAACACAGAGGGTAGGAGCAAGAAAACAGAGGGTAGGAGCAAGAACACAGAGGGTAGGAGCAAGAACACAGAGGGTAGGAGCAAGAACACAGAGGGTAGGAGCAAGAACACAGAGGGTAGGAGCAAGAACACAGAGGGTAGGAGCAAGAACACAGAGGGTAGGAACAAGAACACAGAGGGGAGGGAGGGAAATAATAAAGGACAAAGGCCCAAGGCAGAAGAAAGAAACCCCAAAGGAGAAAGAGGAAAAGGGGAAAAAAGAATCAGGTTAAGTCACGGGTGTTCTGAAGTTTGGAGTATTTAACAATGTAATGGGTGAGGAAGGCATCAACAGAGACAAAGCCACGACTAAGATTCATACATGGAAAGTTGTCAAAGTTAGAAGTAGGGTAGACAGTTTTAGCAGAAGACCAGTCTATAGGATGACTGTGATCTCCGACATGACAGAAAAGAGCATTGTTGGTGTCGGCACCAACAATGCTCTTTTCTGGTACTGGTGGAACTTTTGATCTCGTGACCAGTTAATGGTCCAGATCGGACCGAAACGTCGTCATACGTTTCTGTCTCGTGAGTGCGGGTTAATTATGCATTGTTTCAGTATTGTGTCTTTTTATTTCTTTTGACCTCGTTTTGCCCGATAATTCACCGATTTCTTTGCTGAACAAAGTTTAATTCTCGTTAACCTCTTTATCTCGTTTTTTTTTACTATGTTTGGAGAGGCAGTTGAAGACATCATCACATGTGGACGGGACCTACTAGAGAAATCAGGTCAGACCCATAAGTTGCATCAGGTTTAGTGGCTACAGTATCATCCGAGAACCCAGCTGTCAAGAACCCGGTTACCAAGAACACAGCTACCAAGATTCCAGCTGTCAAGAACCCAGGTATCAAGAACCCAGGCAACAAGAATCCACCTATCAAGAATTAAAGTATAAATAACCCAGCTATTAAGAACCCAACTATCAAGAACCTAATTCCCCAGAACCCAAATTACGAGAACTTAGCTACCAAGAACCCACCTCCGAGGAACCCCCAGTATAAAGCAACTAACTACCAAGAACCCACCTCCAAGGAACCCCCAGTATAAAGCAACTAACTACCAAGAACCCACCTGCTGCAACAACATCCTTGACTGTTGGAGTACTAACACACTCGTAAAGACTCGATTGCACTTACTAGACTTCAAGCACTACACACCAACACTTTATTAATGGAAATAAGTCACCATCACAATGACGTCGTGTTGGCAGAGCGAAATGTCTTGGTGACACCATCACAATGACGTCGCGTTGGCAGAGCGAAATGTCTTGGTAACACCATCACAATGACGTCGTGTTGGCAGAGCGAAATGTCTTGGTGACACCATCACAATGACGTCGCGTTGGCAGAGCGAAATGTCTTGGTAACACCATCACAATGACGTCGTGTTGGCAGAGCGAAATGTCTTGGTAACACCATCACAATGACGTCGTGTTGGCAGGCGAAATGTCTTGGTGACACCATCACAATGACGTCGCGTTGGCAGAGCGAAATGTCTTGGTAACACCATCACAATGACGTCGTGTTGGCAGAGCGAAATGTCTTGGTGACACCATCACAATGACGTCGTGTTGGCAGAGCGAAATGTCTTGGTGACACCATCCAATGACGTCGCGTTGGCAGAGCGAAATGTCTTGGTGACACCATCACAATGACGTCGCGTTGGCAGAGCGAAATGTCTTGGTGACACCATCACAATGACGTCGCGTTGGCAGAGCGAAATGTCTTGGTGACACCATCACAATGACGTCGCGTTGGCAGAGCGAAATGTCTTGGTGACACCATCACAATGACGTCGCGTTGGCAGAGCGAAATGTCTTGGTGACACCATCACAATGACGTCGCGTTGGCAGAGCGAAATGTCTTGGTAACACCATCACAATGACGTCGTGTTGGCAGAGCGAAATGTCTTGGTGACACCATCACAATGACGTCGTGTTGGCAGAGCGAAATGTCTTGGTGACACCATCACAATGACGTCGCGTTGGCAGAGCGAAATGTCTTGGTGACACCATCACAATGACGTCGCGTTGGCAGAGCGAAATGTCTTGGTGACACCATCACAATGACGTCGCGTTGGCAGAGCGAAATGTCTTGGTGACACCATCACAATGACGTCGCTTCACTATAGAGTACAATGTTATCTTGATGCAAGTGTTTGTTTGTATCTTGGTTGATTTTCATCATATTTAAATAATTTTTTATTGACAATTTTTTTATGTATTTTATTTTACTTATTACTATTTATTATGGATATTTAACGGATTTCCCGTAGGTAGAAAACTATAATTTTTAGTAACATTAAATATTTTCTTTTAATTAGGATAAACATAAACAAGTTTTTACTCTTTAACGATTTTATTTTAGGATTTTCAATGACCTTCACATTCATTACACTTTACTGTGCAAGTTTTTTTTCCTGGAATATAGCCAAAAATATTTCACTTTAATTATTCTCACCAATTTTTAAGTGATATCCATTTTTTTTCCAATACAATAGAGCGAAAAAGTAATGTGAAGATCCTGGAAGTGATAATGTCAGAGGATCTCGCCTACACAAACCACAACAATGTATCTACTGCATCTGCTAGAAAAATGATAGGATGGATAATGAGAACCTTCAAAACTAGGGACGCCAAGCCCATGATGCTTCTCTTCAAATCGCTTGTTCTCTCTAGGCTGGAATACTGCAGTACACTAACTGCCCCCTTCAAGGCTGGCGACATTCCTGACCTGGAGAATCTACAAAGAACTTTCACGACAAACATAAGTACGATGAAGCACCTAAATTACTGGAAACGGTTAAAGTCCCCCGATTTGTATTCCCTGGAGCGCAGGCAAGAAAGATACATAATATACATAAGATACATAATATACATAAGATACACTCCCTATAAAATCAAAAGACTCGGCAGTAGATGCAACATTCCCACAATGAAAAGCAGGGGCGCCCCGAGTACACTGAGAGACAACGCAATAAGTGTCCGGGGCCCAAGACTGTTCAACTGCCTCCCAGCATACATAAGGGGGATTACCAATAAACTCCTGGCTGTCTTCAAGAAGGCACTGGACGGGCACCTGAAGTCAGTACCTGACCAACCAGGCTGTGGTTCGTACGTCAGTTTGTGTGCTGCCATCAGTAACGAGGCCTGGTCTCAAACCGGGCCGAGGGGGCGTTGACCCCCGAAACCCTCTCTAAGTAACACCTATTGACACATTACTTTCTTATTGTTCCTACAACAACCTTGGCACCATTACAACTCTTATTGTTCCTACAACAACCTTGTCACCATTACAACTCTTATTGTTCCTACAACAACCTCGTCACCATTACAACTCTTATTGTTCCTACAACAACCTTGTCACCATTACAACTCTTATTGTTCCTACAACAACCTTGTCACCATTACAACTCTTATTGTTCCTACAACAACCTCGTCACCATTACAACTCTTATTGTTCCTACAACAACCTTGTCACCATTACAACTCTTATTGTTCCTACAACAACCTTGTCACCATTACAACTCTTATTGTTCCTACAACAACCTCGTCACCATTACAACTCTTATTGTTCTACAACAACCTTGTCACCATTACAACTCTTATTGTTCCTACAACAACCTTGTCACCATTACAACTCTTATTGTTCCTACAACAACCTCGTCACCATTACAACTCTTATTGTTCCTACAACAACCTCGTCACCATTACAACTCTTATTGTTCCTACAACAACCTTGTCACCATTACAACTCTTATTGTTCCTACAACAACCTCGTCACCATTACAACTCTTATTGTTCCTACAACAACCTTGTCACCATTACAACTCTTATTGTTCCTACAACAACCTTGTCACCATTACAACTCTTCCTGTGGCAAAACTGAAGTTCACTAACATTAAGCTTTTTTTTTTTTATGTATGCTTTAATCCAGTATTATTTTTTTCAATTATATTCGTTTGCTGGTGTAGTTTGCGACTTAGTCAGTTGAGCGGTCAAGGAAAAATACAGTTAAACCATTATTGTTCCTTAGTTTCAGAAGTTTGTCACACATTTATCTACAAGTCTAATATTTAGTATCTTCATATACCTGTCATACCCTGCTATCTTCATATACTTGTCATACCCTGCTATCTTCATATACCTGTCATACCCTGCTATCTTCATATACCTGTCATACCCCGCTATCTTCATATATCTGTCATACCCTGCTATCTTCATATACCTGTCATACCCTGCTATCTTCATATATCTGTCATACTCTGCTATCTTCATATATCTGTCATACCCTGCTATCTTCATATACCTGTCATACCCTGCTATCTTCATATACCTGTCATACCCTGCTATCTTCATATACCTGTCATACCCTGCTATCTTCATATACCTGTCATACCCTGCTATCTTCATATATCTGTCATACCCTGCTATCTTCATATATCTGTCATACCCTGCTATCTTCATATGCCTGTCATACCCTGCTATATTCATATACCTGTCATTCCCTGTTATCTTCATATACCTGTCATACCTTGCTATCTTCATATACCAGTCATACCCTGCTGTCTTCATATACCTGTCATACCCTGCTATCTTAACATACCTGTCATACCCTGCTATCTTCATATACCTGCCATACTCTGCTATCTAGCGTATTAATCTGTATATTAGTGTTGTCTGTGTGTGGTCTTCGTGGAATATTGAAATAACATTACATTCCCTGGCGTTAATGTACCTAGAGCAGCAGCTGGTCTTCTCCACATCAAACATGATGGTAGTTGTGTCTTCATGTTCTTGTAAGGTCAGTTACTCCAGCATCAATGATAGTAAATGTGTCTTCATGTTCTTGTAAGGTCAGTTACTCCAGCATCAATGATGGTAGTTGTGTCTTCATGTTCTTGTAAGGTCAGTTACTCCAGCATCAATGATGGTAGTTGTGTCTTCATGTTCTTGTAAGGTCAGTTACTCAAGCATAAATGATGGTAGTTGTGTCTTCATGTTCTGCTAAGGTCAGTTACTTCAGTATCAATGATGGTAGTTGTGTCTTTATGTTCTTGTAAGGTCAGTTACTCCAGCATCAATGATGGTAGTTGTGTCTTCATGTTCTAGTAAGGTCAGTTACTTCAGCATCAATGATGGTAGTTGTGTCTTCATGTTCTTGTAAGGTCAATTACTCCAGCATCAATGAGGGTAGTTGTGTCTTCATGTTCTTGTAAGGTCAGTTACTCCAGCATCAATGATGGTAGTTGTGTCTTCATGTTCTTGTAAGGTCAGTTACTTCAGTATCAATGATGGTAGTTGTGTCTTCATGTTCTACTAAGGTCAGTTACTTCAGCATCAATGATGGTAGTGTGTCTTCATGTTCTGCTAAGGTCAGTTACTTCAGTATCAATGATGGTAGTTGTGTCTTCATGTTCTTGTAAGGTCAGTTACTCCAGCATCAATGATGGTAGTTGTGTCTTCAAGTTCTAGTAAGGTCAGTTACTCTCGCATCAATTATGGTAGTTGTGTCTTCAAGTTCTAGTAAGGTCAGTTACTTCAGCATCAATGATGGTAGTTGTGTCTTCATGTTCTACTAAGGTCAGTTACTTCAGCATCAATGATGGTAGTTGTGTCTTCAAGTTCTAGTAAGGTCAGTTACTTCAGCATCAATGATGGTAGTTGTGTCCTCATGTTCTACTAAGGTCAGTTACTTCAGCATCAATGATGGTAGTTGTGTCTTCAAGTTCTAGTAAGGTCAGTTACTTCAGCATCAATGATGGTAGTTGTGTCTTCATGTTCTACTAAGGTCAGTTACTTCAGCATCAATGATGGTAGTTGTGTCTTCAAGTTCTAGTAAGGTCAGTTACTCCAGCATCAATGATGGTAGTTGTGTCTTCATGTTCTAGTAAGGTCAGTTACTTCAGCATCAATGATGGTAGTTGTGTCTTCATGTTCTTGTAAGGTCAATTACTCCAGCATCAATGAGGGTAGTTGTGTCTTCATGTTCTTGTAAGGTCAGTTACTCCAGCATCAATGATGGTAGTTGTGTCTTCATGTTCTTGTAAGGTCAGTTACTTCAGTATCAATGATGGTAGTTGTGTCTTCATGTTCTACTAAGGTCAGTTACTTCAGCATCAATGATGGTAGTGTGTCTTCATGTTCTGCTAAGGTCAGTTACTTCAGTATCAATGATGGTAGTTGTGTCTTCATGTTCTTGTAAGGTCAGTTACTCCAGCATCAATGATGGTAGTTGTGTCTTCAAGTTCTAGTAAGGTCAGTTACTCCAGCATCAATGATGGTAGTTGTGTCTTCAAGTTCTAGTAAGGTCAGTTACTTCAGCATCAATGATGGTAGTTGTGTCTTCATGTTCTACTAAGGTCAGTTACTTCAGCATCAATGATGGTAGTTGTGTCTTCAAGTTCTAGTAATGTCAGTTACTTCAGCATCAATGATGGTAGTTGTGTCCTCATGTTCTACTAAGGTCAGTTACTTCAGCATCAATGATGGTAGTTGTGTCTTCAAGTTCTAGTAATGTCAGTTACTTCAGCATCAATGATGGTAGTTGTGTCCTCATGTTCTACTAAGGTCAGTTACTTCAGCATCAATGATGGTAGTTGTGTCTTCAAGTTCTAGTAATGTCAGTTACTCCAGCATCAATGATGGTAGTGTGTCTTCATGTTCTAGTAAGGTCAGTTACTTCAGCATTTTTCATGTCTTCTCTACTTCACTACTCACATCTCAGATCAATTCATGCCATGTTATAAAATGGTTATTAAACAGATTAAGGACACACTTTAACATCAGTACACACCATAACTCCACTACACACTATAACTCCACTACACACTATAGCTCCACTACATACCATAACTTCACTACACACTATAACTCCACTACACACTATACCTTCACTACACACAATAACTCCACTATACACTATAACTCCACTACACACTATAACTCCACTACACACTATAACTCCACTACACACTATACACTACAACTCCACTATACACTATAACTGCACTACACACTATAACTCCACTACACACTGTAACTCCACTACACACTATAACTGAACTACACACTGTAACTCCACTACACACTATAACTCCACTACACACTATAGCTCCACTACATACTATAACTCCACTACACACTGTAACTCCACTACACACTATAGCTCCACTACATACTATAACTCCACTACACACTGTAACTCCACTACACACTATAACTCCACTACACACTATACACTACACACCATAACTCCACTACACACTATAACTCCTCACACTGTAAGATAACTGAGGCACTTCTTGACTTAGCAAGTTGTTGAAAATATCAAACGGAAATCGTTTTCCCGAATATAACTTATGTGGATTTAATATTGAGTTATTTAATAACTGATTTCTGAACTTCCTATAATAATATGCAATAAATTTGTATTATCAGACGCTTGGAAGGGTCAAGTGGAAGTTTTATATGTACTCACCTATATGTGTTTGCACGGGTCTAGGCATAGTTCCTTGCCCAGCCTCTTCGCTGGTAGCTACTAGGTCCACTCTCTCACTGTTCCAAGAGCTTTATCGTACCTCTTCTGTGTTTGTGTGTGTACTCACCTATTTGTGGTTGCAAGGGTCGAGTCATAGCTGATGGCCCCCGAATCTTCCCTGATCGCTACTGGGTCCTCTCTCTCCCTGCTCCATGAGCTTTATCAAACCTCGTCTTAAAGCTATGTATGGTTCCTGTCTCCATTACGTCACTTGCCAGACTATTCCACTTCCTGACAATTCTGTGACTAAAGAAATACTTCCTAACATCAATTTGATTCATCTGAGTCTTCATCTTCCATTGTGGCCCCTTGTTTCTCTGTCCCATCTCTGGGACATCCTGTCTCTGTCCACCTTATCAATTCCTCGCAGTATTTTTATGTCGTTATCATGTCTTCCCTAACCTTCCTGTCTTCCAGTGTCGTCAGACCAATATCTCTTAACCTTTCTTCGTCAGATCCGCCTGTGTTCAACACCGAAATTCACACAACCATTTAATCAACTACAGATGGTGAAGGACCAGGTGATTCTGCTCCTTCAACGGCCTGGTGATGGACCAGGTGCTTCGGCTCCCTCAGTTCCCTGGTTATGGACCAGGTGATTCTGCTCCTTCAACGGCCTGGTGATGGACCAGGTTCTTCGGCTCCCTCAGTTCCCTGGTGATGGACCAGGTGATTCTGCTCCTTCAACGGCCTGGTGATGGACCAGGTTCTTCGGCTCATTCAGTGCCCTGGTGATGGACCAGGTGCTTTGGCTCCCTCAGTGCCCTGGTGAAGGACCAGGTGCTTCGGCTCCTTCAGTACCCTCGTTTACAGTGCCCTGATTATCAAAGCATATTCCATGGATGGAGTAGGTGGGTTGGGCAGGAGTTTTTGTTTGTGGGATTGGCTTTGGGTTTGAGGGGGAACTGCCTAGTGTGGACCAGTTGGCTTGCTGAAGTGTTCCTTATTTCTGTGTTCTTATGAGTGAGAGGGGTTGGATTTGAATGGGACTTGCACAATGGTTGGGGGAGGGGGTTGTCGTGGTTTGATCCTTGTTTGGCGATGGGGATGGGTTGGACAAATAGTTTTGTTGGTTGGTTGGTTTTGATATGGACTTGCCAAGTATGGGCCAGTAGGCCTGTTGCAGTGTTCCTCCTTTCTTATGTTCTTATGAAACGCAAGACTCATCGCCAGAGAAGACAACACTCAATACCGAAGAATCCTGGAATCATCACTTATCTGTATATCCAACAACTTCAACCAAAACAACGGCTTCTATAACATAGCTGAACCTATTGCCAAGAAACTTCTTCATCGTTATCCCACATAACTACATACACATCCGCCAGTCCCATGCAGGTCCTCATCACGTCCAACCTACCCAGCATTCTCCACCTGACTCCATACTATAAATACTCACGTACCTTTCACCCAGGTAGATCTGTTTGTGGCTTGATAAAGTCCACTGTGTGGGCGAAACGTTGTCAATAAAGGATCACATTATTACTGCTTATGTGTTTATTTTTCCATTGTGTCGGTATTTTATACCATTTATTTCCATGGAGCATGAGTGTTCCATAGGATAATCGATTCAGACGTAGATGTCAGGGAACTACAGGAGGATTTAGACAAACTCAATTCCTGGTCAGAAAAATGGCAGATGCAGTTCAATGTAGATAAATGCAAAGTTCTAAAGTTCGGGAGTGTCCATAACCCAAGCACTTATAAGTTAAATAACGTAGAACTTAGCCATACAGATTGCGAGAAGGACGTGGGGGTGATGGTAAGCAGCAACCTTAAACCAAGACAGCAATGCCTAAGCGTACGTAATAAGGCAAATAGATTACTGGGGTTTATATCAAGAAGTGTTAGCAACAGAAGTCCAGAGGTTATATTACAGCTTTATACATCGTTAGTAATGCCTCACCTAGATTACGCAGCTCAGTTCAGGTCTCCATATTACAGAATGGACATAAATTCGTTAGAAAACATTCAGCGTAGAATGACTAAATTAATACATAGCATTAGAAATCTTCCTTACGAAGAAAGGTTGAAGACCCTTAAATTACATTCACTTGTAAGACGTAGAGTGAGAGGAGACATGATCGAGGTATACAAGTGAAAAATGGGTATTAACAAAGAGGATATAAATAAGGTCTTGAGGGTATTTTATACCATTTATTTCCCGGGCTCTCTCCAGAGAGAACCCGCAATAATGGATTCAAGTTAGATAAGTTTAGATTTAGAAATGATATAGGAAAGTATTGGTTTGGAAATAGGGTAGTTGATGAGTGGAACAGTCTGCCTAGTAGGGTTATTGAAGCAAGGACCTTGGGTAGTTTTAAATTTAGGTTTTAAAAAATTCATGAGTGAAAGGGGGTTTGGTTTTAGTGGGAATTGCACATAAGTAAATAAAATTATCAAAGCTAATTTTTGGGTAGCATTGAAAATTAAAAAAAATGGTATAAAAAACCGACACAATGGAAAAATAAACACATAAGCAGTATAATGTGATCCTTTTTTTTGAAACGGTTTTTTCCCCCGCAGTGGGTTTTTCGAAATCCAAACAGATCTACCTGGAAAATAGGGAACATGGAGAATATATAGGGTACAGTCAGGTGGAGAATGCCTGTGTTCAACACCGAAATTTACACAACCATTTAATCAACTACAGAAACGCAAGACTCATCGCCAGAGAAGACAACACGCAATACCGAAGAATCCCGGGGAAACATCACTCATCTGTATATCCAACAACTTCCCAGAACAACGGCTTCTACAACATAGCTGAACCTATTGCCAAGAAACGTCTTC
>WNWK01052520.1:0-12158 GCA_009830355.1 Cherax destructor
TATACTGAAGCTGACAAACCTAACTGTCTGTTGTTCCTATGTATGGGTCAGTTATCTAAATCAGAAGATTTAAGTCTCCCACAAAGGCAGGATGTCTAACCCAAACTGGATGGAGATAATCTTACTCAATTACATAGTCTAAATTGTCACAAATGTTGCTATGTCAGTATCTCTATGTGGCTTAGTACCAGATTACCAGTACTGCATAGTACAGCAGAACCCCACATCTGCAGATTCCATTTCCACAATTTCAGTTTATCACAGCCCTGAAATATTAAATGGAAATTCCAGAAATAAACGATTCGTAAGTTTCAAACTGCATGTCATTCTGAGTAAAATGGTGAAACCTTCCCACCTCGTTGTGCTCGGTACATGGCTCCTCTCCCTTTGTCCTCTGTACCCACACTGGTCCACTTTACTCGCATCCAGTTAGCCTCTAGCGTTCTCACTGTTCACATTCATTGTCACATTATTGCAGTGTTCTTGTGAAAATAACCCTTAATTTTGCTAAATAATACCCCAAAGTACAAAATTAGTGATGGTGGCAGTTCTTTAAAGCCTAAGAGAAGCCGTGAAGTGCTTCCCACCAGTGAAAAGTGCTAATTCTCAACTTGATTCAACAAGAAAAAGATTCGTATGCTAAGGTCACTAAGATGTACAGAAAGAATGAATCTTCCATTCGTGAGGTTGTGAACAACAAAATAAAAATTCGGACTAGTTTTGCTGTAGCATCTCAAACTGCGAAAGTTACATCTACAGTGCATGATAAAGTGTTAGTTAAGATCGAAAAAGCATTAAATTTGGGAGATGAAGATATGAACAGGAAACGTATGTGTTGTGGCAAAAGGTCAATCCACTGAAGAGGACACCAAGCCATTTATAGCAGGTGAGGGATGGTTGCACAGATTCAGTAATGTTTTTCTAAAAGGTTGAAAAACAAACCATGTCCATTATCGACTATCCTCAATTATCAACATGCATAATTTATCAATTAAACTTTACCATAGGTATCTATGTAAATGAAAGACGACAAATATGTATAGGGTTTGTACTATCCGTGGTTTCGGGCATCCATGGTAGGTCTTGTAACATATCACCCACGGATACAGGGGACTACTGTGTATACTAATAATATGAAAAATGTTGTACCATAGTAACAAAGATAGCCCTACAATAAGTGACAGAAGCAGTTATTGGCCTCTTGTAGCCGCTCTGTTATTCTTTGCCTTCGCCTGTATAGGGAGCGCCTCTCTTTCTAGTTTACATCTTCTCCTCCTTTTCCTTAAGGGAATTTGCCTTGAGCAAACCTCAAGTGCCACAGAGTTAATTTGTTCTAGACATAGGTTAGGATCCGTGATGCTTAGGCTATCTTCCCAGTTTATATCATTTAGGATTTGGTTTACTTGGTCCCACCTTATGTTTTTGTTATTGAAGTTGAAATTGGAGAAGGCTCCCTCGCGACTGATCACATTTTGTCGATCTGGGGCCTCCCTCATGCATGTCTGGACCTCTATTATGTTGTGATCTGAATATATCGTTTTTGATATGATGACATTTTGTATCAGATCATCATTGTTAGTGAAGATGAGGTCCAGTGTATTCTCCAATCTTGTAAGCTCTATTATTTGCTGGTTTAAGGTGAATTTGGTGCAGAGATTTAAAAACTCGTGTGTGTGCGAGTTTTCATCTGAGCTGCCTCCTGGTGTTATCTCTGCTACCACATTATTTGCAATATTCCTCCATTTTAGGTGCCTTAGATTGAAGTCCCCAGGAGCAAGATGTTGGGGGCAGGGGCTGGAAGGTTTTCCAGACATTGGTCAATTTTCAGAAGCTGTTCCTGGAATTGTTGGGACGTTGCATCCTGAGGCTTGTATACAACCACGATGACCAGGTTTTGATTCTCGATCTTTACTGCTAAAACTTCAACTACATCATTTGAGGCATACAAATGACTCTGTGATATACAGGCCAGCCCCACCTTTTTGCCTGTTCACTCTGTCACATCTGATAGGTTGCAGCCAGGGATCCATATTTCATTGTCCAAGTGATCCCTTATGTGGGTCTCTGTGAAAGCCGCAAACATAGCATTTGACTCTGTAAGAAGTCCACGGATGTAAGGTATCTTGTTGTTTGTTGCTGGCTTTAGACCCTGTATATTTGCAAAGATGAATGTCGTTGGATTGGTGGTATTCTTGGTATGGAGGGGGTCTTTTTTTC
Source organism: Cherax destructor (assembly GCA_009830355.1). Classification (NCBI taxonomy): domain Eukaryota; kingdom Metazoa; phylum Arthropoda; class Malacostraca; order Decapoda; family Parastacidae; genus Cherax; species Cherax destructor. Next base: position 2,218 of record WNWK01052520.1, read on the forward strand.
CTGGCACTAATATCTGTTGTTCTGGAGTGGAGGCCATTGACTGCGGTTCCACTCCAGAAATGATTGCAGTTGGTGTATGATTTCTGTTATTTCCTGCCAGCTTTTTTTCCTTCCTTGCGCTAAAAAAAACTCTCTCTCTGGAGTGGCTTTGGCTACCCAGGTTTTCCCATGGTCTGGATGTTCTGTGTCGTCTTGCACCCTTTAGGTGGTGGGCCTGGCAATATAGGTTATAGCACTGTCTTTCCTGAACTGATGAGTGACACATTTCAGGGTGGAAAAGCTTACAGAAAGGGAGGTTGCATTTTCCTGTTGTCATATGGACACGGCATTTTCTGGGGTGGTCAAAGTTGCATGTCCCATCTGTTTTCCCAGAAATTCCATGCCTGCAGATACCAAATGCATAATATTTGCATAGGCCTGGTTTGTGTTTGCTTTGTTTTTTTGTGACTGTGTTCCTAATGTATTCCCTATTAGTGCGTGTTTTCCTGTCTCATTTCTATCTTCAGCACTAGTGCTAACATCCCCTTTTGTTTCATCTCCAACATTAACACCTTCAGGAGCACTGTCCACCAGGACAACACTAGCACCCTCAGGAGCACTGTCTTCTAGGACAACACTAGCGCCCTCAGGAGCACTGTCCTCCAAGACAACACTAGCACCCTCAGGAGAACTATCCTCCAGGACAACACTAGCACCCTCAGGAGCACTGTTTTCTAGGACAACACTAGCTCCATCAGGAGCACTGTCCTCCAGTACAACACTAGCACCCTCAGGAGAACTATCCTCCAGGACAACACTAGCACCCTCAGGAGTGCTGTCGTTCAAGACAGCCCCTTCCAAGCCACCCATCTTATTTTCCCAGCTGTCATACCATGTTGACATGTCTTTTAAGAAGGATCTTTTAATATAGATGCAATTCCCTCATACAGGTGTATCTCGTTTGGGCAGACCCAAAACATCTCTCTGAGTTTATGTCAAGGGTGGTCACTGGTTGAAAATCCCTGCATATACCATGGGACCATTGACCACAGAGATTGCAAGCAATCCAGGCCTGTTTTCGTCCCTTACCCTTTCTACAGACTACACAGATCTTCATGGTGGTGGTCATCTTACAACACTTGACCACTCTCCTAGCTAGCTAGTCTATAATTTCTCGAAGTATTTAGTTGTTTTTAACAGTTTCCAACGAATCCGGTCCTTTGTTCACTTATTTCTTGGACTTAGAGTCAGTCTTCAGTACTGGCACAATAGGTACAGACCATTCACTATGTGATATAGGCTCAATAATGCCTTTCTGCACTAGTTTTTCTAATTCTTCCTCAATCATCTCTTTGTGAAAAATGGTACTGGCCTTGCTTTCACAAACTTAGGGACAGCATCACTTTTCACATGAATTTGTGCCACGATGCTGGAGATAGGTTTACTAGAATCTACCCTAAAATTATCTAACATTTCTTCAGCACTGTCTAGTTTGTTAATTTTGGTAGATTCATCCAATCCAGCAAGGTAAATCCCTACCTTTTTCATGAGGTCTTTCCCACACAAGTTACTATTATTGTATTTCAGTACATAAAACACTTGTGACACCTCTAATTTATTATATCTTACCGGCAAAACCACCTGTCCCAGAAGGTTTATTTTCCAATTATCATATGCAGTTACCTCCTAGAACATGGTTCAATGTGCCCCTTTACTGCCTCTACCCAGTCTTTGGATAAAGTCGAGATGGACGCCCCACTGTCAATCTCAAAAGGTATTGTGTGATTGTTAATGATAAACCCATATTTCTCTGCCTTCATGGAAAACACTCTATCCTCTAAGGCAAATAAGCTCATCACTTCCTCATCTGCTGAACTATCACCGCCATCCAGCACCTTAATTGACTTTGTTCTAGGATATCTCGGTGACTGCTGTGTCCTTGCTGTCCTGTTTTTTTTCAATACTGATTTTGATACAGCCTTAGGAGACACTTTTGAAGATTTCTCACTACACACTCTTCTCAAGTGGCCTTTCTTATGACACTTATTACAAAAAAAGTCTTTAAACCTACAAGTACTACTACTGTGCTGGAACCCACAATGTTTACATTTCACAACATTAATCACTTGTACTGCAGGAGCAGAGTTCTGATCTGTAACAAATGCCTGTTCCAAGTTCAAAAGTTTGTCAAATAGTTTTGCAGACTGCACACTTTGCAAATCCAAATTTTCTGCAACTAGGTGAGGAAAATATACTTCATCCACCACCGCCATAAACAACTGGTCCTCACTCTGGGGTCAAATTGTCCCCCAAAGGTACAGTTCACAGCCAACGCTTTTAAATCTGTATATAATTCATGCAAGGACTCACCCTGTCGTTTCTTCCTCTGCTGAAAAGCCAACAAACTGCGGTGGTAGGCTGGTTTCACTGCAAAATAACTTTTCAGTGCCACGACTAAGTCGTCGTAACTCTTCGTGTGTGGCAATTCTGGAGCACACACATTACCTAAAACACTGTAAGTTTCTGATCCCAGGGACACTAGCAAGAAATTCCTCTTGTTATCTTGCTCTTTAATTCCTAAGTGAGCGAAATTGGCTTCCAACAAGCTTAGCCAGAGCTCCAAAGAAATCTTACGTGGGTCGAAAGGTTCCAACCTTCCTTGTGATGCTGCCATGCTGCCACTTGTTGCTGCTGTATCACCGTTCTGCTGCAATGTCCTCGGCTGGCAATATCCCTACTACTTCAGGCCACATTGGCCCACTATCCTTGGCTCTGATGATCCCATCCTCGTCGCCACTGTAGTGGTTGTAGGCTATAGAAAGACTGAGTAACAATAACAATGTACTCTCCAAGGCCGCTCCATAACAACAACAACAATAACAAAACAATTATAAATGACTGAACCAAACAAACATATAAAGAAAGGATCAATGATTATGTAAGAATTATGCAGAATGATTTACTGAGGTATACCAGGTAAAAGTGTGTAGCAGGAGTTGTGTGAAAAATTCAGAGGTAAAACAAGTAGGATTGCACATGAGCAAGGAGGCTTTAGAGTGGGTGGGGATCATGTAGATCAAGTGTTTACAGTGAAGCATATGTGAACAGTATTTAGATAAAAAAGGTAGAGAAGTTTTCAATGCATTTATAGTTTAGAAAAGGCATATGATAAGGATGGATAGGGGAGCAGTGTAGTGCAAAATGCTGCAAGTGTATGGAATAGGTAGTAAGTTGGTAAAGGCTGTAAGAGTTTTTGAGGATAGTGAAGCCGGGTTAGGGTGTGTGGGAAAGGGGAGTTTACTTCTTGGGTAAGTAGGTCTTGAACAGGGATGTGTAATGTCACCATGGTTATTTAATATATTTATAGATGGGGTTGTAAAAAGTAAATGTAGGGTGTTGAGAGGTAGGATTAAATTATGGGAATTAAATACCAGTAGATTGACACAGTTACTTTTGCTGATGATACTGTGTATGGGAGATTATAAAGAAAGTTGCAAAGGTTAGTGGACGAGTTTGGGAGTGTATAAGGAGTAGAAGTTAGAAGTGACATAGATAAAGATAAGGTGATGGGGGTATCAAACAGTTGAAATAAAGAGAAAAATTGGATATCACATTGGAGAGAGGATTATGGAAAAGTAAATGTTTCAGATATTTGGGAGTTGACGTGTCAGCGGATGAACATGAGGATGAGGTTAACATAGAATTGATGAAGGAAAAAAAGGTGAGTGGTGCGTTGAGGTATCTGTGGAGACAAAAAACGTTATCCATGGAGGCAAAGAAGGAGATATCTGAAAGTATAGTGCATTTTAACTTACTCTTATATAGGTGAAGCATGGGTTGCAAATGCTGCAGCGAGGAGCCACTCTTCAAGGGAAGGGCTCCTTGGCGAGAACCAAAGGCAATCGGTCACAGGGTGGACCTTTTGGTGTTCTTCCTCCAGACCGAACCTAATCTCCCCCCCAATCCCCCTCCCTTTTCCCATCTTCCCCATCCTCCTTTTTCGCCCTTCCTCCTCCCCCTCTTCCTCATCCTCATATTCCTTCCCATTTTTACCCTGGGAGCTTCTCTCACTGGGCATTCCTGGTTCTAGGTAGGGAGAAGGTGCAAGTGGTCCATTCCCTATTCAAATTGAGAGTTCTTGACGTTGGTGTAGTTTGCCATGGAATCTGGATGTACAGGGATGTCCAATCCCTCTCGGTCTCCCGGGGGTGGCCTTAAGGTATCTTTCGCACAGCAGGTGTATCTCTGGAGGCCACCTTTCCAGTTCCGGGAGGGTGGTGGCCGGGCGTATGCTGTGGCGGATATCCGACGCCCTCTCTTTTGTCCGCCGAGATGGCTCGATGGATGTGAGTTATATCCCGGATTGCTGGTTTACTGGCATAAGAGGGTAGGGTATAGCATGGGTTCCATACCCAGCATCTGCACTACTTGCAGTGTTGAGGTCCTGCTGAGCAGAGGGGATTCGCCCCCTTTCATTCCCCTCCTAAAGGAGCTATTCCTCCATGTTCCCCCCTTTTTTTTTATTCTTTTTTTTTATTTTATTTCTTTTCTTCTTTCTTTTTCCTTAAAAACAAAAGAAAAGTAACCTAACCATGGATGCCCTAATCCGTGAGCTCTACCCGGGCCCCTTGATACCGCACCTAGTTCTGACCCTACCTTGATAATGGATAACTCTTCGGACAACCCTAATACCACTGTACCTGAAACGGATGGCAGTTCCGTCACCTGCTTAAAGGTCCACAGGGACCTGACACAGGCACTGGGATACACATCTGACCTTCGCTCTTCTCTGACCTTGATTCCGGCTTCTCCCTGCAGCCCGGTGCGGCAATTTTCGAATCGCTCCTTATGTCCAACATCGGACCACCCTGGTCCCGGCCCAGCGACGAACCCACACATGACAAATTCAAGAACTTTCTTCTAAGTTTCATCCTCAGAGGCAACAAACTAGTCACGCGCTCCCCTTAAGCTCTCCGTTCAAACTACTCAATGGACGAAGTTTTGCACTCTTGACCGACTACTCCTATTACCTATCTTTCAGACCATAGTATTGTTAGCTCTGCTACACAATGTTAGTAAAGACATCTCATTTCACGCTCAAGAGTGTGCTCAGATCATCACGGTCCAAGAATGCTGGCCAAGCTCGCGTCTTTCTCTTCTTGCTAAGGAGTGATACTACTCTGTGCAGTGTGCATTCCCTCAATTCTTGTTGTGGTTCATGTCCATTTACTTTGCACACTATTGTCCAGCAGGATTTCCAGACATGTAGTGATGACATTTCTGAGCAGCAGGCTCAAGAACTCCTATCCTTAAAGTTGACTTTTGTCTCCCAATATGCAATAAGCGAAGACGCGTTATCCTTGCAATACCAAACGTTTAACGCGTTTGACTGCCGAGAACTGCCACCTTCGGTCTACATTGCAGGTCGCGTTTACAAGTTCGGGTGACCCCTACACCGCAGCAGTGTAGAACCTGCTGGGCGTTTGGTCATCCAGCAAAGATATTGCAGGTCCATGGCCGAATCACCCAGTCTGCCTTAGTGCTGACGACCATGCCAGTTCTTCTTGTACTCTACCTCCCTATAGCCATATCTTGAGGCACATCCTTCTGTTCTCATTATTGTCAGGGTTTACCTGAATGGCGGGAAATCCGTTAATCTCAAAGAATGGAAAGGGCTTCTCATATGCTATGGCTGTCTCTCTGTCTCTTCGCCTTCAAGGCAAACTTCCCGTATTTCTATTCGCATTGCTAAACATCCTTCCCTTCTGGGGTGCTTCACCCAGCTTCTCTGTTGTGCCTCAATCCTCAGTCACCCTGTCTGGTCCTTTGATGTTCTTGGCTCAAAGTTCCTACCTCGGCTTCCTTTCTATCCACTATTACTCTATTCCCTCTTGCAGTTCTGGGTCTTTATACGTACTTTGTCCTTCACTAAACCTCAGCGCCCCCCCCCTCTTCACAAGCTGGCAAAAATCCCTATTGCTGGGTTCTTACTTCTCCAACAAGTTCGGTAACGTGTGTGGACAATATGGGGAGAAGCCGAGGAGTAAGGTTATAGACCAAAACCTCAAGAGAAGACAAGGCAAGTGACTGAGACTCGAGGACAGCACAAAGCCGTCAGACCAGACCTGGCTCAAGTGACTGCTTTAATGCAGAAATAAAGCTGAGAGGTTATATGGCGAAGATGGGCCATAGCATATGAGAAGCCTTCCGCCTGCTTGAGCAACAGACTCCCGCTCATTCAGGCAAAGCCTGACAACAGCGAAGCCGGTGTACTTCATGGCGATTAAGAGCAAGGGAGGGTGGCTCACAAGAAAGAACTGGCATGGTCGTCAGCACCGAGCTGGCGTTCGGCACCATGTGAACCTGCAATGTTTTGCTGGATATTTTTTCTGCACTTTCCAGCAGATTCTACACTGCTGCGTGTAAAGTGCCTTTTCGAGCTGTGAAACGTTGACCTGCTGTCTAGGCCGAAGGTGGCTGGTTCTCGGCAGTCAAACGTTAGGCAAACTATATTACAAGGATCTTCATCAACTAACAACAAGCTGGAAGACAAAGAGTCAACTGGGATAAGGGAGTTCTTGGAATCAGCCTCAAATGTCATCACCCAGGAGAATCCGTTGAGACAGCTGGTGTGGGGCAAATGTTGACAGGGAACAACAGAAATTGAGGAAGATGCTTTTTAATCAATAACAGTAATATCAATCTTGCATAAGAAGAAGATGCAGAAGACAACATATTCTGGACAAGATGATCGGGTGCCTCCCCAGGCGTGTGGATGTCTTTACTGGCATTGTGGGCCTGTCTGGTGGGAAAATCAAGTCAAAAATAAAAAACCTGTCCATTGAGCTGAAGGCGGAGTTGAGAGTCGCTGTTGCGTGTGAGATGAACGGAAGAAAGTTTCAGTCGTCATGTAGTCTTGGTCGTTGGAATTTGGGACCAGGGTGATCCGTATTGAACAGGCGGCATTCATGCCACGCAAATCGGCGAGGAAACGGAAGAAAAGCGAAGTCGGAATATCCGAAGGACCGATCGATCCACGGTTCAGCCAGATGACAGACTATTTTCTGCTTTAAATCGTCATCAAGAGTTATCCGAAAAGTCCCTCCGTATCGGAATAAGTCAGAACTAGATGTATCGAGAAGTAAATCACGGATGAGTATCAACAGTTTTTCTTTTTTTGTTTTTAAAAAGAAAATGAAATAAAAAAGAATAAGGGAAATTTTTATGGAGAATACTCCTAGGAAGGAAAGGGCGTGGAAATCCTCTGCGAGACCTCCCAGCACCCGCCCAGGGTGGTCCTCACGGGATGCCCCCATGGAACCCCATGCCATACCCTACCCTTCATGCCAGTAGGCAGCAATCCAGGATGCCTCATCCATCATCGGCGGACAAGAGGCGGCCCCGATCACCAAAGCAGCCACCGCCGACCCTGGGTGTGCCTCAGCCGAGGCTAAGCCCAGGAGGCAGGATCCCAGGGATTGGGCTCGAACTACCACGGCCCAAGAGACCACTGCGCCAGGGCCTCAGCGGAGACAGGAGATGGACACGAGCCTTCTCCACACCTAGGAGACTGGGAGATAGCGCAATGGAGAAGAGAGCTCCCAAACAAAAATGGAGGAAATAAAAGGAGGGAGGAAGAAGAATGGAAATAGGAAGGAGAGAGAGATGAGAGATATTAAGTTCGATCTGAAGACCAAAAGGATCAATTCCTCCAGACCGATGCCCACTGCAAGGCTCCCTGCTGCACAGCATTGCAACCTGCTTCACACCTATATAAAGTGTTCGCACTGCTAAATTGCATTCCCTTCTTTGCCTCCATGGATGGCGTTTTATCTCCACCACCTCAGCGCCGCTCACCTTTTTCCTTCATCAATTCATGTGGTGGCCTCATCCTTCTCAAAAAGCAATCAGCTAAACACATCCTTTCCCAAATATCTGGTATTACTTCTATAATCTCTCCTCCAATGTGTCTCAATTTTTCTTTATTTAATCGTTTGATACTATAATGCCCTTCTGTATCTATGTTCACTTCCAACTTCATTACTCTCTAGGCTCGTCCTTAACCTTGCAACTCTTATCAATCTGCACCAACCGTATCATCAGCAATAACTCATCAATCAACTTCCCATTTTGCATTTAATTCCCATAATTCTCAATCCCACCCTCTCCCCAACACCCTAAGCATTTACTTCTTTTACAACCCCATCTATAAATATACTAAACAGCCATGGTGACGTACATCCCTGTCTAAGACCTACTTTTTACTGGAGTAATCTCCCTCTCTCTGCTTCCCCTAACCTGGAGGCCTCACTATCTCAAAAAACATTTACAACTAACTTACCACTATTCTACACTTTTTGGCATTGCCATACTGCTTCTATCCCTCTATCTCTCTGTGTCCCTAAATCCAATAAATGTGAAAACTTCTCTCACAGCCTCTAAATCATTACTGCTATGCTTCAGTAAACATGATCTACACATCCCCTACCCACTCCAGCCTCCTTGCTCAGCATTTGATCTTACTACTCTCTGTTTCCTCTAATTCTTTCAATAATATTACCATACCCACTTTTTTCGTATACTCAGTAAGCTTATTTATTATAATTCTCTTACAATCCTTTGATCCCCTTTCAACTTTATATAAGAGACATATGCATGCATCTCCTGCCCAATCCTAGGTACCTTCCCCCTCTTTCATACATTTATTAAACAAATTACCAACCCATAAGCACCATATCCCCCTGCTTTTAACATTTCTGTCATGATCCCGTCAGTTCCAGCTGCTTTACCCTTTCATTCACGTATTAACACCTCACACTTTTTCCTCCCCACACTCATCACCTGCTCTTCTTCACTCCTAAACGATGTTGCTTCCTCCTGTGGTACATGGTAGCCTCCCTTTTTTTCATCGACATTTAAGAAGTTCCTCAAAATATTTCGCCATCTGCAATATCCAGCTCCCCATCCTACTAACTCCCTCTCTTGTTTTTCTTAGTAATCCATTCGTTCTGTAGATTGGGAGCAGTGGGAGGATTGAATACTATGTTGTTTGGGTTCAGTCATTATAATTGTTTTGTTATTGTTGTTGTTATGGACGGCCTTGAGTTTGTTGTTATTATTATAGTCTTTCTACCTTCAACCACTGATGTGACAGAGGATGGGATCATCAGAGCCAAGGATGATGAACAATGGCCTGAAGTAGTAGGGATATTGTGCGAGGACATTGCAGCGAAGCGGTGATACAGCGGCAACAGAAGGTAGCGGCTTCATCACAAGGAAGGATTGTGAGCCTTTGACCCACCGTAAGGATTCTTTGGAGCTCTGGCTGAAAGCTTGTTCGGAAGCCATTTCGCTCCTTAAGTTCAAGGCAAAATCAACAAGAGTTTCTTTTCAATTGTCCCTGGGATCAGAAACTTACCAGTGTTTTATTAATGTGTAAATTTTTGAAGGTCAAGCAACAATTGTGGCACCTGAGATTGTTTGCAGTGAAACAGCCTACCGCATAGTTGTTTGGCTTTTTCAGCGAAAGGAAAAACAATGGTGAGTCCTTGCATGAATTATATACAGATTTAAAAGCGGTGGCTGTGAACATGCTGGGGACAGGTGACCCCAGGATGAGGGGACCAGTTGTTTATAGGTGTGGATGAAGTATATTTTCCTCACTAGATTGCGAAAATTTAAGGATTTATAAAGTGTGCAGTCTGCAAAACTATTTGACAAACTGAACTTGAACAGGCATTTGTTTACAGATCAGAACTCTGCTCTAAAGTCTACAAGTATTAAATATGTAGAAATATAAACATTGTAGGTTCCTTCAATAGTAGTACTTGTAGGTTTAAGACTTTTCTGTAAGTCATATGAAAGGCCACTTGAGAAGAGTGTGTAATGAAATCTTCAAAAGTGTCTCCTAAGAGCTGTATCAAAATCGAGTATTGAAAAAAAACAGGACAGCGAGACACAGC